>PVJA010008334.1:0-54725 GCA_004027025.1 Myocastor coypus
TTTTTTTTTTTTTTTTTTTTTTTTTTTTTTTTTTTTGCGGGACTGGGGTTCAAACTCATAACCTTGCACTTGCCAGGCAGTCATTTTTGCCACAGAGCTATCTCTCCAGCCCCACATAATTATCATTTCATAACTAGTAGAGACCTAATGAATTCTAGCAGTGTTTCTCACAATGAAGACATCAAAATTCTTGAGTTTGAGAAGGATGTCAAAGCATCTATTTCCATTCATGTTAGGTTTTGAAGGCAGTTTTACGTTGGGATAGTTATTGGTCTGAGTTCTTTTCTCTATGGAGCCTGACAATAAATCCAATTCATATTTCACTCATTTCCCTAAATTTGAAGTTACTGTTACATCAATCTAACAGTCGCTGAAAGTTTAGACAATGGGTGTAAAAAATTCATTTTTCATCATGTATTTCATCAAAGTGTTGCATCCAACTCCTCAGTTCATTACTACTTTTCTAATCTCTTAATATACAGATAGTTCTACAGCACAAGTCAGCACCTGTTGTCATCATAATCTTAATTATGTAATTCCTGCTACATCCCATAAAATCAGTTGTAAAATCAGGTTCTCCCCATTGTGAGCTCACAAAAGACTCTTAAAATTAAAGGGCATGACTTCATATTTTTGAGAACTCTCAGCCTGCTGAGATTTCTGGATTGCCTTTACTGTATGGCCAGTTATCTCTGCATTCACATTATCTGTGTATTTAATTGTCTTTAGGCTGGGGATGAAAAGAAATAATAAAGACAAAGACATAAGGCAGAGACTGAGGAGATAACTTAGCAGTCTAAGCACTTGCCTGGTAAGCACAAAGACCAGGGGTTTGGGTGTGCAGGGATACACACCTATAATACCAGCACTGGAGAGGCTGAGACAGGAGGTTCACTGTGAGTCCAAGTTGCATAGTGAGACCCTGTACCAAATTAATGCAATTTAAATAATTTTTAATTAAAAACAAAACCAAAGATATAGGGCAGATATGAACCATCAGAGGTCTAAGTTAAGCAATGACTGAAAACTAATCATTGGGCCTTACCCAATTCCTGTGGTTTTCATTTCTAACAGGTGCCTTAAGGTGACTGCCTTTGAGAAAGTGTTTTATGAGCACTGTTCATTATTTACATTACCCTCCACAGTGGGACCCACTCACCTCCTTTCAAATGCCTTATGATGGATTTACACTGGCCCCAAGGTGCACTTTGTGCTAATTCAGATACTGATTGGATTCTACTATGGAACCACTCCTTTTAAACTTTCAGTGAGAAAAAATGGGTAACTAGATCAATTAGCCAAAATTGATCTGGTGGTGAACTTATAGGCATGTTACTTTCTTTTAAAAGATGTAGAGTTGGTTTCTTCTAAATTAAAACCTCAGTAGGCAGGTTTAATTGCAGTTGGCAACTTCACTGTAAGTAGATCTGAGGTTGTAATTTGGTACTCAGGCCTTTAAACTGTGGCCAATTCAGTGTTGTTGCAAATTAAGTGGATGAAATATATTCTTCCATAAAAATGTCGCCACTTTCAAACAGATGTAGGGTCACACAGTAAAAGCAGAGGAACACTTCTTTCCATTTTGACAATTTACTCCCAAAGTACACTGAATTATAGCTTTCAGGAGCTAGAAGGAAATTTAGTAAAGAGAAATTTCAAATGCCCTCTGGTGTTCAAAAGGAGAAATACCTTTTCAGATTTAATTCATGAGGCCTTTCATGCAGTGAGATTTAGCAGACCTTGTTACCCAAGCCAAGGCTATGGTCTGAATTGATGCACATGAGTGTAGTAGCCACTTGTTGGCCCTCTGCCCTGGTCCCAAAAGACGCTCAAACAATGTTTTCACTTCATTTATTCCTTTTAAAACAAAGTCATTTCACACATCACTTAAGTTATTTAAAATTATACACCTTATAAATAAAATCAATGCAGTTTAATGACTATGACAAAATCAGGAATTACACAAAATGAAATAGGACATCTCCCAGGTAGCAATAGTGCATTAGCTTTGAAATAGATTGTGGTAAACAGACAAAGGAACATTTTGAAAACATGTTCATCTTCATTTAAGAATATTTTCTTATGCCAAGAAAAATCATTTTGTTGTGTTTGAAAACTCTTAACTTGTTACTTATGGTTTTGCTTCAGGAACCTCAGGTTCTATTGCATTAATACAGGTACTAAGGAACTATGTTTTTGACAATCATTCTTTTCATTTTAACCTGAATTTTCTTAAGAAAAAAAAAAAAAAAAAACTTCTTTGCTAAATATGTATTTCCTGTAAACAACTCAGGCATCAAATGGCAACAATGTGAATGGACAATTGACAAGAATTAGGTCATATGGTCCTTTAAGTCAGTGATCCCCAGCCCTTTTGGCACCAGTGACCAGGTTCATGGAAGGCAACTTTTGCATGGAATGAGGAATGGAGATGGTTTGGGTGATGATTCAAAGAAGCATGCAACCTAGATCCTTCTCACACACTTTATGGTAGGGCTCATGCTCCTAAGAGAATCTGATGCTATAGCTGACCTAGCTGTTGACTACAGGTGACACATGGGGTCTGGGTGTAGATACAGCAGATGTTTGCTTGCATCTCCTGTTAGATCCAGTTCCTACCAGGCTGTGGGCTGGCACCAGTCTTTGGCTGGGGGTGGGTGGGTGCTGAGGACCCCTGATAAGTTTGCTGTGGGTTATAAATTAACTATAAAGGTATAAAGTCTGACTCAAGCAATCTTAGTAGAAGTTCTAAATCTTTCTGGGGTTAACCTTACTGTTTATCACATAAATAAATCTTGCCTCCATTGCTAGACTACATGTAGGTTAGTTGCTTTGAGAAAGGTTATCATCACAGCGAAGTGCTTATACTCATGGCTGTTAACAACAAGCTTTCTCACCTAAGGTCCTGTAACATGCTGTGTCAAGAAATCAGGAAAAGATTAAGCTGACAAAAAGGAATTGCTTCAACATTATTCTGAAAAGTATAGTTTACGAGTAGGAATGCATCCATTGGACAATCCCTTCCTTTATGATGCTACTTCACTTTCTTACTCCTTTATTCTCTAAAATATGACCACAGGTTTCTAACCTCCTTTAAATGCATGTAAATCTATACATAATTTAGATCAAAGTAATGTTTCTTTTGCCCCAGGTCAAATATGGAAAGTACTGTAAACAAAACACTAGCTTATTTGGGGGGAAGAAGAAATAGAACATATCCACAACTAGAAGTTTCATATCTTTTTGTGTTGGATACAATGTGCTGAAATAACATAAGACATTTGGTTAATAAACTAGCTTATTGAAATGAACTGTTTCACTTTAGACTTAAAAATGTTGCTTATATAAGATACTTTTAAGGCCTATGACTCAAAAATCAGCTTCCTTAAAATAAGTTCATTTGGAAACAAATGTAAAACTAAGAATCTATTCTTTCAGAAATTATTAGTCATCTTTGTACTACAAGGACAGATTTGAATACTGTAATTACAACAAATGGCAACAATCACATTATAGTAGTAACATTTTCAAGGTAGGCTCCAGGTCATGCTTCAGCTACTGAAATTGAATTCCATTTATTAAAACACCAAAATGTACCACTCAACACTGATGGGAAAAGTTGATAGAGAGCTAAGGGTTAGCAGCTCAAGAATTGTATTTTAATGTCCTTAACAAGATTCCTAGAGGGCTAACCATGTAAACGTCTATTTCATATTTTTTTAAAGTGCTGCAAATAAATGTGCCTCATCACATAAAAGAACATAATTCTTAAAATACGTGAATTTAAGAAGGCCACCTAATTTATCAAAAAATTTTAAAAAGTCACTCTTGCTTAATCTTACATCCTCCCCACTATGATTTATTCTCAAAAAACATACAAAACTGTTCAGCTGGGCGACTTGCAATGCCCAAGTTTTAATTCCTACATGAGACTGAAGGAGTAAGTTACATAAGCAAGTTAGGAATGGGCACTTAGGGGCATATAGATATTAGTTCAATCCTGATTATGATTCTACTGGGACATGAATTTCATGGGACACTCATATGGCATGACATTAGTTCTTAACAGGGTCAAGCTGACCAGCAGCCAAGCTTCAAATGCTAAAAACTCAACCACAGACCAGTAACAAAATATGTAATAGACATGACATCTTCATAGGGCTTGCATATCATTCCTAGGGATGCTAATTTAAACTCCTAAATCACTCTACCAAGGTGTGTATATTCATAGCATCATACCTCATCTTTGAGTAATACAGAAAAAGTGGGTTGGAATGGGAATGCACAACTACTTTTGTTTCTTAAACAGCACTGGTGGCTGAACCCAGGGCTTTTAGTCTGAGCTATATCCCCAGCCTGTCACTTTTTTTTTTTTTTTTCTTTTTAACGTAGCCTTGCTAAATAGCTCAAGGCAGCTGGAACTTGTAATCCTCCTGCCTCATCCTCTCAGTGCGGGAAAGCACCACCTTTATTCATTCTGCCATTAACGTATACACTGTTCTCATTTTAATAAAAAGAATTTTTTAAAAAAAATTTTATTTGGTTCAGGGTCTCATTACCCAGCTTGATCTCATAGTGATCCTATCTCTGCCAAACATTAATTATTGTAAGCTTACAAGTACTATTTTTAAGGCTCAGTAAAAAACAAAAATACTTTCAACTCATAAAGACCATAATTAGTAATGTCTAAAATAAGTAGCTACATAAAAAGTACTTAAGAATGTCATTTGATGACTTGAATCATACTTTGTAAAAATTTCTTTAAAGCAACTGTTCTACATTGTTCACTTTAATTTTACATTTGACAACCTTCACCAAATGATAAAATCTCAATTTTAAAGTATTTTCCAAGATACATGGAGCTATAAGTGCCTTGAAGTATGCCATTTGTTTTCTAAGTGAGATATTTAATCAAAATGAGGCCAAGATAATAAAACTTCATGAGATTAAGCCTCTTCATATTGTGTGAAACAATGCATAACAAATTATAATTCAGCATCCCTGTTCTTCAGAAGTAAGAGGTAGAAAACTTTATCTGGAAGATCTTGTAGTGAAGCTAAATTTTAGAGGATGTTCTTTCAGGATCAGTCCACTAAGCAAATGGCTACACTTCTGAAATTAGGAAGAAGCAGAATTTAAGAAAGATGAATAAGGCAAGGATGTAAAAACTTCCATATTTTGGAAATGAAATAAGTGCATTTTAAAAATACTGTTCAAAATCAAAGATTGCAAATAAGCAGAGTGCTAACCTGCAGAAATATGGAATGTTCAAAAGAGCATTTAGAGGGATACAACTAGCAGAAAAGCACATACCGTTTAGGTATGCAAAAGATCTCACAAAAACCAAACCAAAGCACAGCATTAAAACTCTGCGTGAAGACTGTTTCTGAAGGAAGCTTTCTTAGCAAAAGCTAGGGAAATGAAATTCCTCCAGACAAAACAACAAGGAGCTTCAATTAAAAAAGCATACACTGCTTGGGGCCAATTAGATGGTTCAGTGGTCTATAGCCCCTGCCTGGGAAAGCTTAGGCCACCGAAGGGACCCTGGTTCGGCCCCCTGCACCACATGCTGCACCAGCCCCACCCCCAGGGCAGGCTGAGCTGGCCATAATTAAAAGAAAAAAAAAAAAAAAAAAAGTACATACTGCTTAATTTAAAATTGTATCCAATGCAGCGATCAAGACCAATACATTAAATTGCATTAAAACACAAGGCCAGCAGTCTTTTAAAGCTTCAGTAAGCTGCTTCAGGCACCTTTCCTTATACATTCTACTTTTGTACACTATAATCTTACACAGCACCCTATTGGGTCCTGTTTTAGGTAACATTCTCAAGGAATGAACATATCCCTGTAAAAACTGCTTGCTGTGTACTTATAAAGTCTACCAAATTACAATATAAAAATCAGTTCTGACAATTCTGGGTATTTTCATTTGATGAATCAATTCATTTAGAAGCTATTAACTCACTGTTATTAAAAAGAATCAGTCTCTGGAGACACTGTGGTATATGTCCAGTGGCTTCACATGCAGCTTTCCACATTATCTAAAATGTTTTCTTCTACAAGGTAAAGCTGCTGGGTGCTAGTTTATACTAAAATCCAACCTTCAGGTTAGTGTCAGTAGGTGGCAAGGACCACATCTTCTGTCACTCTGCACAAAGATAGCATGTATCACCACTGTAGACACACATTTGTAAACTTGCACACTAATTTTAATCTTAATAAGGAATTTCAATGTCTTAGTGGTTTAAGTTAAAAGAATGGTTCAAGCATTGCATCACTTTGTATTTTAGGGTTACAAATAGCTTATTGGAAAACCCAGAGCCTTCTGGATCTGTGAGGTAGTAGGCTTCAACCCTCATCATGCATAGATCACACTTCTCCAAAGTTGGTGTGGCCCGTCTCCTTGGCATGCTCCCTTGCTTCTGCTTGGCCAGTCAATCCCTTCTGGCACACCATGCATCTTAGGGTGAAGCGGTTCACATCAGTAAACTGTCTCTTTCTTCTAGCTTCATCTGCTAATTCCAGTGCTTGTACAAGAACAATATCATCATTAGAGGAAAAAATGGTCAGAGGTGGGGTATCCGGATCAGGAAAGTTACGCTGAAGTGGATCATAGTGGATGCCATCATAGATAAGCAGAACCCTTTTGGAATATCCTGCATCTTCCCCAAAACGATCAATTCTTACTGTCTGTGTGTCTACTACACATATTTCACATTGATAAAACTTAGATAAAATTGATATCTCAATTGCTCCCCCCCAAGTATCATCCCTTTTGATCCAATCACAGTACTCTTGATTTGTTTTGCCCAGTATTGCCTCACTATAGAAGTCTGGATCACTTGCTACAATTTGTGCTATGAGGCGTCTCATCTCTGGGGCACAAGCCGGATTCAAGACTCCTCCTTCTACGACATAGTACACACTTGTAAAGAGGCAAGAATTGTCTGCTGGAACCGAGGTTCTGGTAAGCACAGGCAAAGGTTCCCTGACATAGGTAGGAGCACCATGATTTGTAAGTGCAGTTGAAGTTTTGGGTCTGTTTTGGTCTTCTTCAACGATCAACATGTCACCTGTTAAAAATAAAACAAGTCCTGAACTGCAAACAACTGACAGATGAAATCAGGTGTTCACTAGCCAAGTTCTTAAGTTACAATGACAAATCGGAGGATAAAGTAGGGTTAACAAGGAGAATACAACTTTGTAAACAAGTGACTAGGTGACATTTATTATTTACTGAGTCTTCTTAAAAACGAAAATGGAACAAAGAACAGAACATTTCAGGTTGCACCCCTAATTGTGAGGGGCCTGGGCCACACAACATCATACGGAACATGATACATTTCAAAAACAAAATATCCTTCTAAGTTGTTTGCATTTAAAAGTGCCAATCTTCCAAGTGTTCACCCTAGAGTAGGCCACTAGGGGGTTCTCTTCCTCCTGAAACTTAACATGTCTACCCAAAGAAGTATTTACACAGTCCTTAACCCTAGAAACAAAAAGCTTTTAATTATTAACGTTGACGTTAAGACTGAGCAGAAACAACTAATGTTGATTAGAACTTGAAGGGGCTTTTAGTGAACGTTTAAAAGCTAAGTGGAAAATGAATCCATCTGTCAAATTAACACACGGAGGGAGAGTCTTACAAAACCAAAATCAAGAGAGAAGACAAAGTGTTCTACACCCTTTATAGATTTTCTGATTCATGATAAGGACTATTACGGCAGAAAAAACAGGACCTATGTCCCTATACTTTTCGGTGTGAGGTGGAAACAAAATGAATGAGATAGTTTTAGGGTAGATCTGAAAGCAGGTCGAGGAAAGGGGACTCTGAGGCCTTCCGTTTTTCTGTCCACTTTCCTAAGGACGAGGCGTTCTTAGACATTTGCCCGGCCTCTGTCGGTGCCTGCCCCGGTCCCCAATGCGCCCACCTGGCTCACAGTCACCTTGCCTGGGTCTCGTCCAGCTCTCCATGACCTCCCAGAATCCCCAGCCCCCGAATGTGGTCCCGCTTCCCTTACCTGACTGGATGGGCAGGTCTCCCAAGGCAGTTTCCCCATCGCTGAGATCCAGGCACTCGGGCGGGAATCCGACGAGGATTCGCTGACCACCAGGAGCGATGCCGGTAATGGTTGCAATTTGACCCTGCAGTTCCCGCAACCGGGTCCGGCTGGACAGCCCCTGCAAAACATAGGTGCCATCCTTGGCCTTGCAGCGGAGCCGCCACATCGTGTCGGTCCGCCCGCTCGCAGGCCAGACGCCGGTGGAGCCAGCTTTGGTGCCTGCACCAGGATGGGAGACGCCACCGGGGAAGCCAGCCGCGGGACGGACTCCAAAATGGCCACCTTTGGACGGGCCAAACATCGCGAGAATTTACCGGTGGGGTTACAATTCTCGCGATAGCTTTGTTTGGCGCCGGCCTTTTGGGCTTTAAAAAGCGCGAACTCTTTTAAAGAGGCAAATGCTATTTCCTCCCACTGTTGGGAGACAGAGGTTGAGGATTTCTCCGTCTTCGTACAGTGCTGTGCTCTTGCTACCTGTAGAGCGAATGCGGGGGCCCTCCGCGGCGGTAGCATATATGCTCAGAGGAAAAGGGCGGGGGAAGGAGTTCCTGAGGCGAGCAGAGTGGAATGTAACCTTGTACTCGGTCGGAATCACTAACTGGGGCCTCCAAAGGACGCTGCGGGAAACAGTCACAGAGCACAACGCGAGCGCATGCCAAGGATTGCCAGTGAGTCAAAAGATTGTCAAAAACAATGGGAGTCTCGTGACTGGCTGGACTCTGAACCAAACACTGACTCATTGAGGTGAAGTGGGGCGGGAGACTGGTCTTTCCACTCCCATGGGACTGCACCTTGAAAACTTCCCTTGGCCACCTCAGAAAGCACACTGTGAGGTCACTCACGTCTGGGTCCCGGCTGTGCGCAGGCGGTGGCCCTGGTCAGGAGATGTAGAGGAACAACGCGTGCCACCCTGAGTCCTGGTCAGTTTCTGGCATCCCAGAGGGACGCCACCTTCATTCCTGCCTGAAGTGTAATAAATGCTCATTGATGTCGAGAGGTTGGGGCCTCGGACACGTTACCACTGAAGTTCATAGCAATGCGATTATGCCAGGGCAAGGCATATTTTCTAGGGTAAGGGGCTGTTTTCACCCAGTAACCCTAGAACACAGGACTGCCCTACAAATAAAGTGTTCAGTCAACACCGAATGGATAGAGTATAGGCACAGAGGCAACTATAACACTCTGGGAATCGTAAAAAGGCACAAAGGGGAGATCGCTCCGAGTGCACGTTGGAGGATGACTGAATTCCCAGGTTGAAGGAGAAATAAAAACGTCCCTTAAATTATCAGTAGAATCAATCATAAAATCACCCTTCTCGGCAGCTATCAAAAGTGCTTTTCACTTGGAATGTGCAAAAGCGTCCACCTGTGAATACGTTACGCGAAATCTGCGTCTTTTCCTACCTTTCGCGACTCAGTTTTCTGCTGCTGCAGCTTTGCTCCTTTATCCTTCCAAGATGACCGTAACAGATGATATAGCTTGAGTAAAGGGCGATGGTTAGCAGCCTACTGGCTGATGCGAATGAGTGCAGGACAGCTAGTTCTAGCTGGACAGGTGATTTAGTTACAGCGTCAAAACTGGGAGGAAAATGCAGACACCCAAATGTCATCAGCTCAAGTGCTGTGGAAAGGTAACACCTTTGAAAGCTTACGTTTCAGTTTATGAAATCTTGAATCCAACAGTGTCCAGCTGGGTTAAGGAATTGAAGCGTTAATTTTGGCAATGTTTCCACCAGAAAGTCACACCCCCGCTAGCCCGCTGCTTAATAGTGTACTCTCGCGAGAATGTGGAAAAAAGGCGAAATTTGTATTAACCCCGCCCTTAGTCCTATTAGTTACCAAGCAACGCGGCAGCCAGCCTCCGCCCGGCTAGGAGACCGGCCCGAGGTCTTTCTCTTTTTCCGCTCGGTCCTCCTTTGCCAGCCGGCTCCACGCCCGGCTGGAGCCTCGCCCCCTGGGCCTGCAGGTGCTCGATTGGCGGATGGCTGATTCCCCAGGTGCGGGCGACGCGCGGTGGGCGGGGCCTCGCGGGACCACGTGACCAACCGGACTTGTCGCCAGGCTCCCGGCTGCCGGCTGTCACCTCGGGTCTGCAGCGTTGGGGGGCAGCGCAAGGACCGCAGCCCACAGGGCTCTAAGGAGAGATTACCTGGGTGAGCGACAGCTGCGCCGCGCCTGTCGGTCTGGGCCTGAGGGATGAAGGCGAAGCTAGCGCTAGGAGGAGGTCCCGGGCGGTGATGCCTCGCCCTTCAGGGCAGAGCCTGCCACGGGCGCTGCCGGGCTTGCGGACCTTCAAAGAGCAGAACGACAGAATTTGTGCGGTCTGTGAAAGGACAGTGCGGGGCCTCTGAACGAGAGGGTCCTTGTGTTCACCGAGCGCCTTGGTAAATGGGTGTCGGGCGTGTGCTGGGGTCTCTAGCGCCGCAGTTCGAGTCAGGTCTCACGCCTCATTTTTCAGGTAACCTTGGGGAAGTCATTTACCACCTCTGCGACTTGTTCCTCCTTTAGGTTGATTCCCGGGGGATAAGTAGGGAGCATGAGAACAGCAGAGGAGAAATGGTGACCTGCTAGGGTTGTCTGGAGGTCCCTTTGAAGAAAATGAGGCTCTCCCTCATTCTCATTTTTCTTTCAAGTCTTTCTTGATGAAGAACTTAAGTCTCCTTCCGCTTCTATTGAGCTCCTACTTGCCTCCACTATTCTTCCCAGATTCTTAAAACTAGAATAGAAGGTCAGGAAGAACGGCAAACTTAGGCGACCACTTAGTTCAATTGACATGTTTCAGTCTGCAAAATAGAAGTAATAATGTGGCAACATTTGCCTTATACAGGGATTATTGGAGGGACTCAAGAGCTAGGGTCTGTGAATGTAAACTCCTAAGTTAGCAAATAAATGCAAAGTTGTAGTGCAGCTCTCTGTTGCAGAGGAAATGGTGGGCTGAGGGGGTTCCTAATGAGTAGCCCCTCATTAGAGAGGATGGAAGACTGGCCCTGAGTTGGCTGGGATTCTTTCACATATCCCACGCTGATTTTTTCTGCACTGAGCATTCTGAGGGACTCCTTCCTTCTCTTCTTTCCTTTTCTCTCTCTCCTAGGCACCTTCTGGAGAGCTACGATGTCTGGGAATGTCTCATCTTCCACAAAACCTAGCAGCAACAGCTATGAAACCAAATCCACAAATCTTCGAATGTCAGAGAAGAAATGTTGTGAGTCCGGGGGAAGAGGAGGGCTACCATCTCTTAAGGTTTTATCCTGGGAATCTCTGTAATCCTAGGCTCTGCTGCTTGGTGGCAGTGAGAAACAACTCAGATACAGGAACAAAGTTTCCAGGGGACAGTTTCCCATCTAAACCAAGTGGACTTAGTGAAATGTCTGTTCATGGAGCAGACTATCAACATGGTCCAGCAGTTTCTTACTGCTTTGTTCAGGGCATCTGTGTACTTGACTGACGTTGAAAGTTCAGTGCTATGGTCAGGTGGAGTGACAGGGTACAAGAATTTCTTGGGGCTGTTACTCTGCCTTTCTTTATCTGTTGGGCAAAGTTCTGGAAGGGTGCTCCTCAGGCAGAGATTGCAGGTGGGAGGAAGCAGTGCTGCCCTGTTCCTAAAGGCCTCAGGGCAGAGTCTCCCAGCTTCCTGTGACTTCTGTTGTCTTCAGCATCTTTCTTACAGATTTTGTCTTTGAGCTTTGCACACTGTTTCACAGGAGCATTTCCCTGCTGATCTTGTGGTCAGGGAGAGCAGGAGGGGCAACAGGGGATGAAGCTTCATTTCCTGGCCCTTTGAATCTCTGTTCCCACCTTATTATGGGCTGTAGAGCTTCCCAAGAGTCTGGAGTATCAAAAGAATGCTAACTCTTGATCATGCTTTTAGATTGCGCCTGTCCTTTGAAACCATATCAGTTTTTCTCACTTTATTGGGAATCTACTACCTACCTACCTACCTACCTACCTAACTTACCTGTCAGTCATGCCAACTAGCATGAGAACAGGAATTTCCTCACAATGAAGGCTTTTTTTCCCAGAGCCTTGACCTTGATATCATGCTCTGTGTCAGTCCCACGATTAATGATGAACATCTCTCTTCACCTGGCACTATGAGGTATGCTGGGCAGCAGCAGCTGGTTTGAATGTGATAGTGAGGTTGGCATACTTGTACAATGTGTGTCTCCTGTATCTGCCAAGGTAGGAAGCCAGGCACTAAGGGCAAAATGGCCTATGAGAGGTAACTAGTTCATGGGATGCACAAAAGAACCTCTGCTCACACTACTTGGGCTTGAAGCTGTTTCCTAGCTGTGTGCCCTTGAGTGAACTGCTTATCCTCTCCATGTCTCTTTTCTCTCTTGGTAAAGTGAGAATACTAGTGTACCACCCCCAACATGATTAGGATAAAATGTGCACAGGAAAACACCTAGCACAGGTGGCTCTCTGCCTCTTGTATTTGTTCCTGAAACATATATAAATTGAATCACACATACTATATGCTTGCAGCTCATCATTTAGAAAAGCCCTGTGATTAACTGTTTTGCTTTTTTTTTTTTTTTTTTTCCTCAGAAGAGTGTCTCTTCCTGTTTGACAATATTATCGCCCAAATTTGGAGATCTGGGATGCTGCCCTTCAAGTAGATATACTCTTGTTACTTAGATTGCTTGATCCAATAGAGGGCAGAATGCTGGGTGTGATAGCAAATATCTATAATCCCAGCACTTTTCGAGACTGAGACAGGGGTATCACAAGCTTAAGCCCAGCCTGGGTAATTTAGTGACTTAGCAAGACATTGTCTTGGAAAAAAAAAAAAAAAAAGTCTGGGAATATAACTCAGTGTAAAGGCCCTGCATGCAGTTTTCAGTACCTCCACCCCCCACCCCCAAATAGCAAGAACTGGGGGCAGGAGCAAGCTGATCATTGTGGGTGTTTGTGACTGCAAGCTGTCTCCTGCCAGTCATGGCTCTGCCTTCTCCACACCAATGGTCTCTCCTAGCTGCCTTCCTCTTTTCAAGTTTTTTGCTTCGAGGTTTTTCATGAAGGAAACAGTAATCCCACATCTTTCAGGCTTTCTGAGCTCCCCTTCCTACACTGGGCTCCACTTTCTTCTTTCCAAGCTCCACCCTCTTCTCCAAACTGGTTTTTGGCTGTCCTAAAGCCATTGCCATTCACTGACTATATTTTACTCATGATACAGTGGTGACACTGTGACAGCTATAGTTAAAAAAGAATGTGTTTTCCTTGCTATGTTTGGAGACATGTAACTTGGATTATTTTTTTTTTTAGACACCTTCTGGTATATTGCATTAGTGAAAGTACATTTATTACTATACTCATTTCTGCTTTCTGCTGGCAGTAGCTTTAACATTTTTTAATCTATTCTGAATAGCTCTTCTATGTTGGCAAATCCAGATTCCCTGGATTCTTTTTTTTTTTTTTTCCCCCCCGCAACTGGGGGTAAAACTCAGGACCTTGAACTTGTCAGGGAAGCACTTTTGCCCCTGAGCTATCTCCCTAGCACCCCTCCTGGATTCTGAGTATTGTGGAAAATGCTCCTTAGTACAGGTTCTCTGGCTGCTTGGCACTCATGCCAACACTTGCTTTGCTTCTTTAATGGCTCAGCTATTATCCCTTGCTGCCAATTGCATGTGTGCTGGCTAACATTGAGTCTGGAAATTGACACGGAGCTCAGAGCTGGGCAATGGCTTTAGGGAGCCCCAATCTCCTGAGGGGCTTTGCTGGGACAGTAGTGTCTCTGGGAATGGAGTCAGAGGGAGGTCTGCTGAGTGAGTTAAGGTGAAGGCGAGAATGTGGGGAGGTTGCCTGCTTTTTTGTTTCTTTTGTTTGGATAGTTAGAGTAGATCTGTAGCGGACAAGTTCCTGTGTGTGCCTTTTCCTAAATACAGAAACAGAACACTCATGAAAAATTCAAATCAGAAAGTAAAAAGTAGGGCTTGGCAAGATAGCTCAGTAGTATAAAGTGCTTGCTTAGACAAGCTTAGGCAGTGCAGGAACCATAGTTGATCCCCAACACCGCATGCCATGCCAGTCCCAGCCCCAGGGCAGGCTGAGTGGGGAGGAGAAAGAAAAGGAAGAGAAAAGTGAAAATCTTACAGTCTTTCCCATCTTTGCTGTCTTGATTATTTTAGTCTTACGGGGCTTTGATCGTAAGTTCATATTATCTATATTCTGTTCTGCCATTTCCTTTAAAAGCTTGTTATGTTATAGGCTGTCTTTCATATCAGTACATCCAAATTTACCTCACTCTATACTGTACAGATATACTAGTTTATTTTTTAAATTTTTTTTTGTCTTTTTTTGAGACACAGTCTCACTGTGCAGTTCAGGCTGGCCTTGAGCTCACTTATGTAGCCTAGGCTGATCTCGAACTGGCATTGATCCTCCTGCCTCAGCCTCCCAAGTGCTGGGATTACAGGCGTGTGCCACCATGCCCAGCTGGATATGCTAGTTTCTAACATTCAAATATTTCCTGTTTTCTACTGTCACACAGATAGTTGCAGTGAGCAACCTTACACCTACTACCTTTGTATCAACAACTTTCTGCAGAATAAGGATAACAATTTCAAGATGTTTATAGGAAGGTAGACATTGTCAATTATACCTATGTGCTCGTTAACTATATGTTGTTAGCTTCTCTAGTGTTTAGCTGCAGTTATATCACCTTAATTATTTCATGTCTATCAGTAAATAATGAAATACCAGTTTTTATGGTATCCATCAAGTAAAAATATTATTAAGGAAACATAATTTTTGGATGCAGATTTCAAAGTATCATGCAGTGTGGAAGAAGACTTTGACTATGGGAAGGCTGGAGCCCTTGTTTTTGAAGCTCTTCTTTCCAAATTAGGAAGGAAAAGATAGTTCATTTACTATGGGGTCCTTTGGACAAGTGTTGTCATATGGCCAAGAGCTGGCAGCTGTCACTAGGCAGTCATGAGACCAGGAATCTAGTCAAGAGTCCTGACCTTGACCTTCTGCTGTAGGACTGGAGGCAGAGTTCTGAACATCTACAGGCTTGAGTCTTTCTACTTATATGAGGAAATTCATCAAGCCTCATCCCATCTAAGCATATATACGAAGACAATCTACTTTAACAAGTTAAATGTTGTATAAAGAAGGTAGAATTTCAAGATTAAGACAGAGTTGCATTATATGTTGTGATGGCCTTACAGTATCTTTGAAGTCAGTCAATCTGGAGTATCTTCCACTCAATTTAAGGTGGTGATGGTGCAATGATTTTGATAGAACAAAATGTTCCTAGTGTTGTCAGTGTGGCAGTTTGAGATAGGAAATGTGGTTTGGTTTTATTCTGAAAAATGAGAGGCCTGGTGGTAGCAGGTGTGTGTGGGTGTGTTCCAGGGCAGGACCAGAGCTGTGGTGCAGGAGGGCAGGGTGTGGCACTCCTAATTATTAGGTGAGCTTTTGTTCCTAGCATGCTCTGTCCAGTGTGGTAAACACAGAGCAGCTGGCTCCCTGGTCACCTCCAGAGCAACTTCCAAGGAGGGTGTGTAACAGGGCCTGGGGAAAAATGCCTAATGAGCTGGAAGGCCCCAGAGTCAGCAGGTGTAGAAGATAATTAGCCACTTCCTGGGGGACTGAGAGGGATATGTGTTCAGCTGCAGAAACTGAAGACTCAAGAGTATTTTACCACTTGAGCCAGAGGCGGCTGGTGCCAGGCAGAGTACATCTGCTGTTTGAAGTCAGTGACCAGGGATTAATGTCCTGGAGACCATCAGCTGCTGTCCACTTGGTGTTGAGCTTCCTATTTGGACAGAGATGAGAATCACTTACATTGCTTCATTACCTACCTTGGAGGGGCTTCTGCCTCTCCACAGGAATTGCCCATGTGCTGAGGGGGTAAAGGACTGAAAGTCCTACTCTTTGTCCCCTCCTCTGGCTTCCAAGCACTTGCCTAACACACTTAAGAAACTTCCTTCTGGGGCTAGCTTTCTCTTGAGGTCCTTCTACCTACTTCTCCTTTGAGATCTTTTAGCATAGCCTTCTTAAAAGATAAAAGATTAATTTTTCTTGCAAGCATTTCCATTTTGCTGGATGTTTTCATAACCTTACAGGGTCACTTTGTGCTTGGGGAATCAGCCAGAGTTGAAGGGCTCCTTCTGAAAGGAAAGTGCTGCTAGGGATAGAAGGTCAAGGTGTGTCTTTGCTTTTCCTGCCCTGTGGTGTGTCTTTCAACTGGAGCTGACAGAGCCTGAAGCCTCACACAAGGACTTGCTGTGGCTCTTGGCCCCAGAAAATGGATAAGCATCCTTGGTGGCAGATGGTCAGGGAGGAGCTATTCTGGAGAAGGGACCTCTTGTCATGGAGAAAAGCTGTTAAGGAAGCACAAAGTCTGGATTCCCAATCCAGCTCTACCCTTAGCTCATAGTGTGTTTTTAGATAGGTCAGCTGACTTCAGAGCATCTAGTTTGCCCCACCATCCACTGAAACTGAGCTTTGTGAGTATTCTTGAAGTAAGTTATTAGGAGGGTGAACCAATGATTGTTCCTGCTTTTCAGTTACTTTCCTTTTATAGAGACCATTGAGGTGGGCTGGTCCTGATTCTTTCATAAGCTGGCTCCACCAGGGAGCTCCTTGAGTTCTTTTAAGTCTGCATCATGTAGGATTTGCATACTAAATCTCACTATAGTTTAAAATTTCCAGTTTAAGGAGCTCATGACCTTAGTGAAGAGGTCAAAATGATCTGAGGCAAATTCTTTTTGCAGTAGTGAGCTAATTTTATGTTTCTGAAGGGATAGATGGGATTCTTAAGGTAGAAACTCTGTTGTACCTATTTCACAAGCCAGCTCAATCCATCATGGATAGAATAATGACTGTCATTTTTGTGTTGGTAGGCATTTTCATGTTAAGGTAGATGCTATGGTTACCTTTTTCCTAATCCATATCACTTGACCTCTTTCCATCTTGGGTACCTCTGTGAAGATCTCTGTGAAGATCCATATCACTTGACCTCTTTCCATCTTGGGTACCTCTGTGAAGTATAGAAAGGAGATGTCTTAGTCTGGATACTTCCTAGAAATCTTTGTGACCCATTAGTTTTATTTTAGGAGGATCTGACCTATGTATCCTCAGTTTGCCTTTTTACTCTTTCTGGACCTTTGCCCTACTAGTTTATGAGAATTAAATGAGATTGATGAAGTTCCTAGAACAATGCACAATCCTCACTAGGTCTGTAGTCATCTAATTCTGTTTTCACTTCCTTCTAGCATGGGCCTCTTATATGACCAACTCTCCAACTCTCATTGTTATGATTGGCTTGCCAGCCCGGGGTAAAACCTACGTGTCCAAGAAGCTAACACGCTACCTCAACTGGATTGGGGTACCCACTAAAGGTAAGTGCAGGTCATTCTGTGAGAAGGGACTCATTAGTTCCTGGGTCCCATGTGTCTCTGGGAAACTAATCCTGTCTGGCATCAAGGTTAATAAAATACTTCTGGCAGAAGTTGTGGTTGCTTCCCCTCCTTATTGGTTGCATGACCCCATATTTGTCTTTTTCTGCCCTGTGCAGACTGGTCTCATTTTGAAGAAATGCTTTTGATAGGTATTTTAAGAGTGACTGAGAACAGGGCTTTGCATTTTTGAAAACTTTGTACATGCATCCTGTTATCTAAAATGAGTAGCACCCTTATGAAATTAAATTTCAGGCTACCTAAGAGAGAGTCAGGACTTGAATCTAATTCTTTGAACTCTCAACCTGGCCTTATTCCCAACATGCTGTGGTGCTTGTTTACATCAAGAGATCCCCTCTGATGGGCCTGTCATGTTATTATGCTGCTGAAGGGTTTGGGTATCTTCTGCAGTGTTCAATCTTGGAGTATATCGGCGAGAGGCTGTCAAGTCCTATAAGTCCTATGACTTCTTTCGGCATGACAATGAAGAGGCCATGAAGATTCGCAGGTGAGTCTTTTTTAAGGCCTGATTCCAGGTCAACTTTTTGTAGACCATCATGAGACTGGGTGTGAAAGGGTTTTGCTTTTTTCTCAGCAAAGTGATCATGGGGATTTTAAGTAGAAGTTATCTGATGAACCAATCACATTGAGCTGGGAGAAGTAGAAGCACAGGACTCAGAAAGTTGCTTGTGTGTTTGTAGGGTAAGCATAAAGAGGAATATGATGTATGCATTGGGCTAGGGATAGAGGTGTAGAACTGTGTAAAAACCTCAGTGGGAAAGCTGAAAGACTTAGGGAAATTAAGTAGGAAGGATGTGATTCCTATGACCTTCCAACTGTTTGTCTGTGGCTGTGTTTGAGCTTAGCTCTTATTGCAGCTGTCCTTTGTTCTCATGATAGACAGTGTGCTCTGGTAGCATTGGAAGATGTTAAGGCATATCTCACGGAGGAGAGTGGGCAGATTGCGGTAAGCCTTACCTGCTTTCTCCCCTTTTCAGTCACCACCCTTGTGCCATTTAGGTTGCCTTGGTGTGGGGTTCTACTTTTCTGTCCTCATTCATTTACCCTGTGTGCTTTCTGCTTAGGTGTTTGATGCTACCAATACCACGCGGGAGAGGAGGGACATGATTTTGGACTTTGCCACACAGAATTCTTTCAAGGTAGGCTCTACCTCTATATTGGCGGAAAAACAATGAGCGGAGGTAGGAAGTTAGGATGAACTCTGAATGTGTTTACTCTAGCGAGGACAGGATTGGATATCTGATTCTTTTCTCTTGGGGCATACCCTCAACCTCGAGTGTTTTCTTTCAGATCCTTTCTCAGACCTTTAGCCTGTATGTTTGAGGCCCAGGGCATGTGGTAAGAGATATTTCTTAAATGAGAAAGCCTTGAAGGCCACAATCACGAACAAAATCCTGGGTGACATGCTGGCTGGGTGGGGTGGGTAAGTATGTGCTCTTAGTTGGCTACCTGACATTTATGACTTATTTATCATGCCTTCTCTCCATGACCAGGTGTTCTTTGTGGAATCTGTCTGTGATGATCCAGATGTCATTGCTGCCAATATCTTGGTGGGTGGCACTCTGCCATGTCACTTCTCTCTTCACTTTTGTGCTGTGTGTCTGAATTCTGAAGAATAAGAGACAACTGGATACATTCAATATCACAGGCCGGGCTGTTCTATCTGCCAGAGTGCCATTTTGTACATCTAAACTTATCCTTTGGGACAAGAAACTGAGGCTTTGAGGAATAAAATAGCTGCTGAATCAAGACTAAGATATAGAGTATGAAATCCTGGCCTCATCCTATGGCGAGACCTGGACATTAGCCCACATGAGGTTCTTTATCTGCTAGCTTACAGGAAGGGCATCTGCCAGCCATTGTTCAGTATTTTGGTCAGCATTCTGCACATTGAACTCATTTCCTGTGGGCTGCAGTATCATGCGGTACCCATCCAATGGGTTGCAGATCCCATCTGTGTGTGGTCTCAGGGAGATGCTCTTAACCACGTAGGAACTGGGATCAGCTGAGGAAGAGGCACCCAGTTTTAACTCAGGCACTGGGCTACATTTCTTACTCTGAGTGAGGAGGGAAAATATGGCCCATTTTTCCCCCCAGGAAAGTACAAAGATCTGGGCCCAGGAGCAGTGTCAGCTATGTGACTGCCTCCGTCCATCAGCCAAGGGCAGGCACATGACTCTCCAGTTGTCTTTCCCTACTGGGTTGCCAAGGTCATAGGAAGGGGAGGGATGCTCATTAAATGGTCAGTGCCAGTGCTCTAGACTTTTAGGGACTTCTTTGTAAGTATTTGTATGGCTATCTGTATGGGGCTAGTAAGAGAAGACCTCTGACCTCTTACTATATCTCTGACTTTAGGAGGTAAAGGTATCGAGCCCTGACTACCCTGAAAGGAACCGGGAGAATGTGATGGAGGACTTCTTGAAAAGAATTGAGTGCTACAAAGTCACCTACCGACCCCTTGACCCCGACAACTATGACAAGTAAGGCTTAAGGCTGCGATTGGAAGGGACAGTGGCAGGAGTCTCTGGGACAAGAGCCTTTCTCCTCTGTCGCTAATATCCTCTGGTAATCTAGATCTATGCTGTGTGTATTATTCCAAGGGAACAAGGTATGGGTATGTGCATTGCATTTATACTTCAACACTGAAATGCTTTCATCATCAATTTTCCTCTTTGTTCTCTAGCACAAGGGTTTTCTAGCACAAGCATTATTGACATTTGGAGCTAGATAATTCTGTACTATAGGGCTGTCCTGTGCGTTGTAGGGTATTTAACACTATCTCTGGTGTCTGCATACTAGATGCCAGTAATACCTCCATGTTGTGAGGATATTACCAAGTAACCTGCCCCTCAATGGAGGCGAGAATCAACCCCAGGTGAGAACCATTATTCCAGATCTGTAGTTCTAAACAGGATGTTATAGGATGCCCCAGGATGCCCTTACAGATGTCATCAGTTTTGGTTGAATTTTTAAAGTTTCATGTGTGTGTGTGTGTGTGTGTGTGTGTGTGTGTGTGTGTATAATATGCATGTTAATATATATGCTATATATAGCACATTTTATATACATAAGTACTTATGTATAATGCTAAGCATATAATACTACTTATATACATCATATATATACATATACATATATATATATATATATATATATATATACACTAAGTATATGTAATGCATATATGTGAAATACAAAGCTGTCAAGAACCTGCACAACTTAGAAATTTCTGATTGTTGCTGTCATTACTCTGAGAATATCGTATGGTAGTGTATAAAATACAATGTACCATGTGCTGTACAGTATAGATCAACTTGTCATGTGCGATGTATGAGAGCTATAGGGAAACATTAAGTCCATGCTCATGGAAGAGGTGTACACATGGAAATCTGTGGGATCTGGACCCATGAAATAACAGGCTTCAGGGTAACTAATGGTTATATTCAACTACAGATACAGCTGGGCAGTAAAGCCAATGATAAGGCCAGTGTATGCAGCAAACTAAGGTCACAGCAGTGACCTGCTTGTTGTCTTGAACCTTTCATTTTCTTCAAATGGGTTGTCCAGAGATCTACTATTTGGAGGCATTCACTTAATACAAAGTTGCAAAACCACTGCCCTAGATGTGGTATAACAGGATATTCTAGAAAGAATATAAAGAACATTTTAGAAAAATATCTGTATATATGAATTTAGTATGTGAATTTATAGATTTTTACTTTTGGTAGTGGAGTGATACATGATTTGTATCATTCTTTTTCCTGAAAATTTTTTGAGAATAATCTATTATTTTTGCATTGAGAAAAATCCTATGATGGCCACAAAGCAGTTTCCAAAAGTGCTTCTAAAGCTTAGAGGTAGAAGGACATAGTGGAGGTAATCTATCCCCTTCTTAAATCCCCACTGGGGCTTAGGCTGTAGTTTTGGACAGGCAAGTGCTGTCTGCCTGATTAGGTAGATATAGGGAGTGGGTTGCATCTGGTCAATGGCTCCACTGCCTTTTCCTCCTTCCTCAGTGATACTATATTCAGCCCAAGTCTTGACTCTCAGAGGGGGCCTATGTATCTCATCAGATTTTGGGCTTAGGAAAAACTTAGCATCATCGAACCTACATGGACTGATGGGAAGTCTGCTTAGCCTGTATTCTTCATTACACACACTGTGCTGGCACTGAAGTACTGATATGGACCAACTAGAAGTTCAGAAAATTGTACTTCATCTTTGTTTGAGTAATCCTACTATTTGGTTCTGTAAATATAGGGATGACAGAGTAGAGGATGGACTGTTGGTGGGGGCCTGTAAGTCGCTAAGGAAACCCTCTTCCCCTTATTCTTAGGCTCAAATTTCCTTACCTTGGAATTTCTTTTTCTACCCTGTCCTAGAGATCTTTCTTTCATCAAAGTAATAAATGTGGGCCAGCGATTTTTAGTTAACAGAGTCCAGGACTACATCCAGAGCAAGATAGTCTACTACCTCATGAATATCCACGTCCACCCTCGCACCATTTACCTTTGCCGGCATGGGGAGAGTGAATTCAATCTTTTGGGGAAGATAGGGGGCGACTCTGGCCTCTCACTGCGAGGAAAGCAGGTGAGTAGTTGGCCAGCAGGCTGGCTTTCTCAGGCTTAGAGGTAGAAGGGCGTGGTGGAGGTCATCTATTTTATTCCCTTCTTAAATCCTACTGGGGCTTAGCCTCTAGTTTCTGACAGGCAAATGCTAAATGTTTTCTTGCTTGGGGCCTCTACCTAATTTAAAACGTGGATAACTTGGATGCATTTTTGTTGTGATCATCCAGCCATCATGTATGTATTGGATACAGCCCGTGTTCTTGGCACAGTAAGAAGTACTCCAGTTCCTGTTCACTTCTTTTAGGGTTTATATTTTCATCATGACTAAACAGATTGCCCATCATAGGCTGAGTTAGCTGTGTGTGTGTGTGTGTGTGTGTGTGTGTGTGTGTGTGTGTGTGTTTAATTTTTATTTTCAAACCCCAGTTTTCCCAGGCCCTAAGGAAGTTTCTGGAGGAACAAGAGATAGTGGACCTCAAAGTGTGGACAAGCCAGTTGAAGAGGACAATCCAGACTGCTGAGTCTCTTGGAGTGACCTATGAACAGTGGAAAATTCTGAATGAGATTGATGCTGTGAGTAGGAGTCTCAGATCAGGCAGAAACTCAAAAGTCATGAGTTGTACAGTTTTATCTAGAAAACACCAGAACTACCTGGGAGAACACCAAGCCTATGGTCATTTTGGAAGTTGAGGGAAGAAGTAGGGCCAGTTTCACCCACAACCAGGACTTCCTTCCTGTGTCAGAGGTGAGACCCAAGTCCACTTCTAACCCAGCCACTCTGGCACCTGGGGAGAATGGGGCTAACAAGGAGTTATTTGTTCTTTTGTGTGTTTTCCTTATGGGAAAAACATAACTAATTACTCAGTTCTTTTAACTTCTGCTGAGATCATTTGGCCAGCTATGCTGGAAAAGTCCTTCCCTAAATTCTCTACTCTATCCCTGAGCACAAAGCATGTTTCTTTTTCCTTCCTTGTTCTCTACCCCTGTATCGCTCCTACAAGATCTCCACTGCCTTCAGTTTCCCTTGTTGTTGATTCCTGCTTCTCTTATGCTGCTGATGCTTCTTGACCTTCAAGTTCTCCACAGTGGAGAAGAAAGTGGCAGCTTCAGCTAGGAAAGCTGCCTCCTCTCTGCAGTGGCTGTCATTGTGAGACACCCAGTGGCACCCTAGCCATGGTCATTCACAGAATGTGAAGGGACCCAGTATAGGGTGTGGCATGTAGTAAGACAGTAATGTTCCCAGTCTTATGTTGGGGTGGGTCAGGTGGGCCTGTCCACCTTCTCAAGCCAGTATGGCTCCTTGCAGGGTGTGTGTGAGGAGATGACGTACGCAGAGATTGAGAAGCAGTATCCAGAGGAGTTTGCGCTTCGAGATCAAGACAAGTACCTGTATCGATACCCTGGTGGGGAGGTCTGTCTTCCTTCTTGTGAATAACTACCCATTCCTTTGCTGGGGTGGGGGCTCGTATTAATTTGAATCAGTGATACGATTCTGTGGGTGGGTGTAGAAAGGGTGATCTAGGCCTCCTTGATCTTCCTCCCTTTGAATCATGCAATGTTATGGGGCCTGGCGGGATGGCTCAGTGGTCTAGAGCGCCTGCTTGGGAAGGCTTGGGCAGCTTCAGGGACTGCAGTTCGATCCCCGGCACCACATGCTGCGCCAGCCCTGCCCTCAGGGCAGGCTGAGTCAGCCATAAAAATGAGTGAATAAACAGACAAAGGTTCTGAAACAAGAAAAATAAAAATAAAATAAAATTGAATCATGCAATGTTTACTTCCTCTAAGGTGGCAGATCAGGTCTTATTTATTTAGTAAGCTCTCTCAGGAAAAGGGAGACAGATACCCTATGTGTTTAGAATGTAGGATCAAAATGATCTTTTTGCTTCCTCTTTTGCATTTGGCTTCCTCAGTCCCATTCCCACCCAAGGAGGTACTGCAGGTTTAAGGCAAAAGTAAATAAAATACGATGGCCTATGTCCAGGAAGTTTAAGACGTCTGTTGTGACCTTATGCTCTATTAATGTCAAACTCCCCCCACCTTCCCAGTGACAACAGTGTTAGTTGAATTCAGACTGCCTTTTGTTGACCCTTGGCTTGCTTTATCTTGAAATCTCAGTGTTCTTAGGGTACCACAATTAGGGTAGTTGGTAGGCGACACAGTTGCCAAACCTCCAGGAGGAAAGCCAGCTGTCGAAGAAGTGGCCTCTTGACTCTGGGACTCAGCTACCCACCAGGCTAGCAGCTTGTGCCTGGCTTCCTACTAGCCTGCCCTGCTTTCCCCCACAGTCATACCAGGACCTGGTGCAGCGGCTGGAGCCTGTCATCATGGAGCTGGAGCGGCAGGGCAATGTTCTCGTCATCTCCCACCAAGCTGTTATGCGCTGCCTTCTCGCCTACTTCTTGGATAAGGGTGCAGGTGCTGTTTGTGGGAAGGGCTAGATGCATAGAACTGTGAATTCTAGCAGTTGGATCTCCCCCTCTTCTGCTCCAGTTAGAGTAAATCAGCAACCATTGTGGAAACTACTTGCTGAATTCACTGTCCTGTGACGCAGGCCGCAGTGGAAGGAGCTGAGCTGCTTGATCCAGCTGGGAAAGGATAAGCTTTAGCTGATTCTGATAGCACCAGCAAAGTGGTTAAATAGTAGTCACAGCTTGTCACACTGGCAACTGGGGGGCCGTGTGTGTTCAGCTTCTTGGAATCATCTTCCTCCTTTGCTTGGAGTAAGGCAATTGTTTCCCAGTAAAAGCAGTAAGGAAGTGAACTACTGCCTTCTCTCCTTCCCCTTCCCATCTCCTAAGCTGCCAGAAGTCTACAAAAGGAATGGTCCTTGGGTACTTGGGCGGGCTACAGGCCTCCCTCCCGTGGGAGGAGCTGTGAGATGCTAGATGACAGTTAGGGTAAAGAAACTACTTATAAGATCCCTAGACTTTCTCTTAGGTTAATTGTACTCTGTCATCCCAAGATACTTCCCTTACCTGGTCCTTCTTTTTCAGATGAGCTGCCGTACTTGAGATGCCCCCTTCATACCATCTTTAAACTTACTCCTGTGGCCTATGGTAACTATGAGCTCAGGGGCTGCCAGGTAGTTGGGACAGAGGAAAGTCAGAATGTGTGATTTTTCTAGAAGCTTGATCTTATAACCCCTGGAAACCATGGATTTGCCAGTAATGTCTTGCACTTTGAAAGAGATACGTGTGTGTGTATGTGTGTGTGTGTGTGTGTGTGTGTGTGTGTGTGTGTGTATTTGGGGGTACATACACACCCTGATGGTAGGCTTTCCGTATTGAAACCTTGGAACTCTTGGATGAGCTTTCTCCTGAAGGGTTCTGTTTCTTCTGTTTGCTCAGGGTGCAAAGTGGAAACAATTAACCTCAATGTGGAAGCTGTGAACACTCACCGTGATAAGCCAACCGTAAGTGTTTGTCCACATGAGTCTGTGAGGCCTCTGACCTTAGGAGATCTGGGGTTTCTTCTGTGTATGAAAGGAATACAGATCCAGAACTCATGGCCTTGATAGTTTGCTTGCTTCTAAAAGGAAAAGACGAGAGAATTATTAATTTTTTAAGTTAGCGCCTCTTTTATGAACCTTAACCTTGAAAGGTGGCTCCTGGAAATTCAGTTAAATATGGGCAGTGTTAGGCAGAAATGAAACACAAACCTAAGGTCCACATGAGCCTGCCAGGATGGGTGATGCCTTGGGCTGTCCCTGCTAACCTTTCTTGTGGGCCCCATTTCTGCTCTGTAGTGTGACACTCTTGAGGGTGCCAGCCTGTTACAACTGTCTTAGGCCCCAGAGGTGAGGAGCTCAGACCTTGTGCTGTGTGAAGCCCTGTCTATGTGTAGAGAGCAGGAGGAAGGAAGCTGTTGTGGTTACAGGCATTATTTAACCAGTATGAGTGAGCTTTTGGCACAGTTTTCATGTGTGTGGTATCCCTCCATTTCCAATCAGAACAACCTCCCCAAGAACCAAACCCCTGTAAGGATGAGAAGGAACAGCTTTACACCTCTGTCCAGTTCGAATACAATAAGGCGTCCAAGAAATTACAGTGTTGGAAGCCGGCCCCTCAAGCCCCTCAGCCCTCTCCATGCCCTGGACATGCAAGATGGGGCCGACCAGCCGAAGACCCAAGTCAGCATCCCGGTGGTGTAACCATGTGTGTCCCTCCCGTTCTTGCTACTAATCACCAAGGAGTCACTTAACCCCACCACCCCTCTACCCTCAATAACTCATCATTAACCTTTACCACAGAGTATGAGGTGCTGTGTGCATAGACCAATTTGGTTTTGTCCAGTTTAAAACATTTCTTCACCCAAGAGCAAGAGGGCTAGTTAAATATTTTAGCACTAATACCCAGAAGGAGCAGGATGGAGGAGGAAGGAAAGGATGTGTGCTTCCTATATGCAGTTGCTCTTCTCTCTGTTCTCTGGTGTCTGCACTCACTAATACTTGGTTTATGGTGATAAGTGAAAGGAGACACCATGGCCCATATGTCCTTCATCTTTGTCTCTTTAGTGTGTGTTTCACTCACTTGGCTTTCTTCCATCTTGTCTTTGCTTTATCCTGTGGAACAGGATATTATTGTATCTAAGAAGTGGGGGTTGGTGAGGAGAAGTCCAGGCCCTCCGCTGCCTCCTGCAGTGGCCTGGGTGGATCTGGACTCAGGGAGTCTTTCTTTTCCCATCCAATTCCCCTTCCTCTGCAGCCAGCTTCTGCAAGGGTCAGCACAGGCTGCAGAATAGCCACAGAGTGCTCTGGAGCTTGGGAGTGGATGGAGCATGTGGGTTCTTGCCTCTCTTCATGAGAAACAATTCTGAGTTTTTGATAACTTAGGGGTAGCTGGCTCTGAGAATGGGAGATGCCTTGGTCTGTTTTGAACTTGAATAGCCATGTGTAGAGTGCTCTTTGGTTGACAGTGAAGTAAGTGGATTCTAATTTTTGCAGGGCTCTCCATTCAGAGTCAGATCTTTCACCCACAGTTTGGTCCTTTGCCAGTCACTGTAAGTTTCTGGCCAAAGCCAATGACCTCAGGGGCTTTTAGGAGGATGGAATCAGATTTTGGACTCACCACTGATACCTGAACACCTCGAGGCAAAAGGTAGAGCAAAGTTCACTGAATCTGCTGATTATTTTGTAGTGGTTTTCAGCATACCCCCTTTAAAAAAAATCTTTTTTTTTTTTTTTCTTTTTGAGACAAGAGTTTCGCTATGAAGTTCAGGCTGGCCTTGAGCTCACTTTTGTAGCCCAAGCCGGTCTCAAACTCACACTGATCCTCCTGCCTCAGTCTCCCAAGTTCTGGGATTACAGGCATGCACCACCACACCCGGCGCTTAAAAATGTTTTTGACGTGAACAAATATTTTTTCTCCAAACACGGTAAACCTTTGAACTTAATTTCTCATGTTGAAAGTCTCATCATAAGCATGCTGAGGAGTGCCATGAAGTCTACTCTCGACTTCTTGTTATCCATTTACTTATCATCTCAGTTCCTTCATAGGGTTAGTAGGACTTTTACAGAGACTTTTTAACCCCTTAGTGGCCCATGATGGCTTCCTATTTCTCTCAATTTTGCATACAAAATTTTTAATGAATATATTTATTTTATTTTATATTTTTGTGACCAGCTCAGCCCATCCTGGGGGCCAGGCTGGCATGGCATGTCCTGGCAACCCAACCATGGACCCTGCACTTTGCCTAAGCTTGCCTAAACAGGTGCTTTAGACCACTGAACTTTCTTTCTTTCTTTCTTTCTTTCTTTTTTTTTTTTTTTTTGTCTTTGTGAGACAGGGTCTTGCTGTACAGTTCAGACTGGCCTTGAGCTCAGTTTTGTAGCTCAGGCTGGTCTTGAACTCTCACCAATCCTCCTGCCTCAGCCTCCCAAGTGCTGGGATTACAGGCGTGCGCCACCACGCCCGGCTCACTGAGCTTTCTTGTAGGCCCTAAACATATTTTTAATATAGAGTTCTCATGAGATTTTTAGATGAGATACATGAGTCCCTACCTATCAACCAGTCTTTTAGAGGCACCTAATGAGAGCAATTGGCTATTTTCCAAGAACCTTTTGTCCTGGTTCTCAGGAGCATTCCTTAGAGACCCTTTTAGGTCCTCTGAAGCATACACACGCTGTGCCTGGGTCCATCTGAGTCAGGCTGCAACGTGACTCCAGGTCTCTGGGCTCTGAGTCTGCACAGTGCTTAACTTGCTTCCTAATATTTCTGACACATGGTTTCCTGGACAGGGCCTGGATCTTGGAGTTCTGAACTCTTGGTTTTGAAGAGTTGTCTGAAGTTAGATTTTGGAGCATAATACAAGGTTAAAGGCAGCAGTTCCCTCCAGGACAGGCTGCTGTGTTAAAGATTTAGTCTCATTATTTACCCTTCCCATTCTGGGCAATATGGAGCACGTCACTAAATTCAACAGGTAACATTGGATAAAACCTGGGTTCTTTAGGGATCCTACAGAGAGGTACTGAGATACCTATAGGATGGAAAAAGACAAAGATGGTTGTAAATGTACAAATTCCCTATGATGAATGTGGCCATTATATATACCTACAGTGCCAATAAACTTAAAGCTATGGAATGATGAAGGTGTCATCAGAAGCAGCTGATCTTGGCCTTGCACATCCTAGATTCCTTTTGAAATTGTGTCCAAGACACAGGTTAATCTGTGTTCCTGTTAAGCCATTGCACAATGTTTTTGGTAGTCTTAGTTTGTGTAGCTTTGAGCTGGATGGGGGAAGGACACACAGAAGTAGAATAAATGTCCTTGCCCCAAAGAAGGTTAAGAGACAGCATGCAATTTACTTGAACATTTACAAAGGACCTATGCTCCAAGTATGAAAGTGCTGCTTTTGCTGTGGATTGCAGATTCCATCCTGAGTGTCTTCTTGTTCTGTGGCTATGAAACCAAAAGGACAGGTGGAGGTGGCCTGCCCCACATGTAGAACAGGATGTGGTGGGGAAGGCACATGTAGCGCCTGGCCAAGGTTGCCGGTGTAGCTTCACCGGGATGGTGGCAGCTCTAGCTCAAATGGATATTCAGTCTTCTGGTGTGAACTGAGAGTACTTCAGAGCTAGTGATTGAGAAGGAGAACTTGGATCCAGAGATGTGGGCTTCAGGCTACATCTCTTCTTAGCAAGAAGGAACTTCTCTGATGAAGCAGCACTGTGTTAGCCTGTCACAAATGTCACCACGAGAGGCAGGTCACCCTGTGCTCATTCTGGATCTGGTAGCTGTTTTTCCTATTTTCCCATGTGCTCTTTTGATGAAGGAGCTACAGTGATCTTATCCTCTGGGCAGGAGAAATGGGAAATGGAAAATGGTGAGAGTGTCAGCTTCTTACAGTTTTTAGAACAAGAGAAGCTAACTTGGGAGAAGCCAGGACACAGAGTATGTCAGAGCTCTCATTCTGGACTTTAGAGAAAGCCTGCTTCCTGTCTTTTATTTCCTATCCTCCTCTTTCCTTGTTCCTTGAATGTTTTTAGTGGCAGACACGTATTACTCTGCTTATGTCTGTATCAAAAATCATAAAAGAAAGGATGACCCCCAAGTATCCTTTGCAGAAGCTTTAAGTTTTGTTATGGAGGAAATTGGTAAAGAGTAATGTATAGGACTGGGGAAAGAAAAAAAAAAAGACTGGGGAAAGAAAATCATAATATACCCTGTTTTCTTTTTCTTTCCTCAAAAATGAATGAGGAAACCTGAGACAGATTTCAAAGGTGATTTTAAAATTTATTAGAGAATCTCCTTCTGTTTTTACTTCTAATTTTCAAATTGGGATTCAGTTCTCTTTGGTATTTTTTTAAAATTTTGGTAAAGGAATATTTTTACTTTGAATTGGAAAATAAAATAAGAAAATCTTATAGAAATATGCTTTGTTTCTCCAAGAAACAAAGATCTACCCTATGTCATTGTCTGTAATTTCTGTTGCTTCCCAAGATAGAGTTGGGGATACAATTTGTTCATGCTCTTGGACCAAATGGTTGAATGCTTTGGCAATCCTCTTTTGATCTTCAGACTTTGACATTTGAAGAAACACACACAATTTCTTTTTAGAAATATGTCTTTTCCTGGTATCAAAAAAAGCCCATCTAGGGGGCCAAGATCTGGGTTCAGAGAAGCTCGGTGCATGGAGTGGCCTGTCATTAAGGGAAACTGTCCCATTCGGAGGGCCAGTGTAGCTGGGTGACATAATGGCATGTGTATTCTGTTGTCCTGCCTGAGCCTGGCAGCCATGTTGCACTGTATGCCATTTGAGTCTTAAAAATTTTTAAAAATATTTTTATTTAAAAAAATTTATAGTTGAGTCATGTTGTAACCGTCAACTAGATTTTTGACTTTCCCTAGAGGTGACAGATTTTGGAAGTGTGTCCAGGAATTAGATTCAAACTTGTAGTGTCCCAAGGACTTTCTCTATAGGAGTCTGTAAACCAACAGTCTGCTATTTTCTTATTATACTGAGTGATAGTGTATGTACATCATTATAATTCTGTCTCTTATGTCCTACAAAGAAAAGATCTAAACACGCCACCTTTTTTCTTTATGAGGAAGTTCTGTGTACAATGACTTGCGTAGTAGTAGCCAGATTCTGATGTTTCTGTACAAAATGCCCCTTGTGCATCCCTTGTATGGTGGTGTCTTGTACACTCAGCTAAAGGAACACCTGTTCAGAGCCTGAAGTTGTGCCCTCCATGTGAGGTCATCTGTGCAGTCCCCTGGTTCAGGACAGGACTTCGCCTTCACCATGCATTCCCCAACCTTCTGTATCCTGCCCTCACTGTTATGGAGTGTAGCATTTCAGTGGAGAGTACTGCTGTTTTTAGTCTGCCATGTATTTGGCTTTTATTCCTAATCTAAGAAGTTAACCTCCAAAGGAAATCTTATATTCAAAAGCTGATGTTAAGAGTGGGCAAAAGTAAACATTTATCATTCCAATAAACCTTCCAGTGGACACCTGTGACCAATATCTACCTGGTTTTTGTATCTGAATTGCTTGTATACATTTTTTTAAATGTTGAAGTAACAGGATCAACTCATTGTGACATGGTGATGGATTTTCTCTGATAGAAGCAAAGGACTGATCACAAATAGTGCCCTTTGGAAGGGACTGGAGTGGGTGTGGGCCTCACTGGTATGAATGGAAATGACTGGGTTGGGAAGTTGGGGAACAGAAGGCTACTGCAGATTTTCTCTGCATAGTTCTGTTGAAAGTAAGAGCATAAGTCTTGCCGGGCGTGGTGGTGCATGCCTGTAATCCCAGCACTTGGGAGGCTGAGGCAGGAGGATCAGTGCAAGTTCGAGACCAGCCTGGGCTACGAAAGTGAGCTCAAGGCCAGCCTGAACTGCATAGTGAGACTCTGTCTCAGAAAAAAAAAAAAAAAGGCCAAAAAAAAAAAGCATGTCTTCAGCAGAATTCACATTTTATCAGTCCATGACACAACAGACTATTTTACTCAGATCCACTTATGTGTGTACTACTGTATTTGAAATGTGTTTGGGTGTGCGTATGTGTAGAATGGGCAAATAAAGTTGTTGAGTAACTTGAACCTACCAGAAGGCTTCTGGATCTTTTGTTTTGTACTTGGGCTTGTATCTCCCATCCTCTCCCTACCTCTAAACTTTCTACACTTTTTTGTAGCGACTAGGCCAACATGATTTTCTGTGTGATTTGAGTTCATGGTGTAGGGTTGGCTCTCTGCCACCCCCTTCTGGCCAATATTGGAAGGACACTATAGGAAATGTCAATTCCATTAATTTTGATACTCGGGCCAATATGAGAATTAAGAAAAAATTATACTTTATTTATATGGTACCATGACTCCAATTAGTTATGTATAACTTGTTATAAGGCAGTGGTTCTCAACCTTTCTAATGCCGTGACCCCGAAATACAGTTCCTCATGTTGCGGTGGCCCCAAACCAAAAAATCATTTTGGTGGCTACTTCAAAACTGTAATTTTGCTACAGTTATGATTCGGAATGGCTTTAGGCGACCCCTTATGTTTTGGTCATTCAACCCCCGCTGGGATCGCGGCCCACAGGTTGAGAACCACTGTTACAAGGGAACTTTGCAGACCTTATAGAATTTAGTGGGTTGTCAATTACACCATGCCTATTTCTAGAGAGGTCACAGCCAGTGGAACAAAATGGTACTTACCTCAGAACAGGAAATACACATGGACACTTTCCACCTTTCTTGTGTCTTAGTCCTTGTTACCCTAACAAGGACCAAGAACTCATTAACAATACAGGGACTTGGGCCTTATCCCAGAACAACTGAATCAGAGCCTTCATTTTAATAGGATTACCTACCATGTGATCCAGAGGCCAATGTAACATTTGAGAAATCCTTTTCTAAGGGGAAGAATTTCTCCCTTGTAAAACATTAAATTTCAGCTTGTGGTAAGCAGTTGATCTCTGATGACTGACTTCAGAGTGAAGTGGGGTAGGTATGTCATCAGTAGGCAGCCTCCTCAGAACCCACATGGCCCATGACTACGGCATCACTCTCTTGGCATGATCTTCTGGCCGATGTTGCCTGCATGCTGTTTTTACCATAGGCCTTCTGACCACTTCTGCTTCATACCTTGAGTCTATAGCTTATAGTTCAGGACAGAGGAAAAAAAAAATGCTTATCCCAACACAGTCACAAGTTTGGCTTCTCTGGGAATGAAGCCCATTGACTGTGACAGAATCTGCCTGGCTTCCCAGAATGGAGGCATGCATACAGCTACCTCAGCCAGCCCATGCATGTATGTGGCCTGGGGGTAAGTGGACTGGTGAGCAGAGGGGGTGTTGGGGAGGGATGCTGCTGTGCTCGCCTCTGCTTGTCTCTTGATTATGGTATAATACCTTGCCTCTCTCTTTGACTTCTAGGCAGTGGACACTGTGCTGGCTGGGCATCGGCGCCCTTCCATGGCATCTCTCTCCTTGCGCTCCTGATAATGTAGAGGCTAAGGTCGGGCCTCTCCAAGGAACAGGATGTACTGCAAAGCCTGGGATGTCAGCCTCACTGAGCCTAGATCAGGAAGTTAAGCAGGGACTACATGTTTGGGGCCTGCAAAATGGGGCCTGGAAAAAAATCACTGCATTTCTGCCCTTCATGCTAATGGGAATATCAGTTACACTGTGCCCTAATGCATTTAGCATCCTTAATCAGCTTTCATCTTCCCTTTGCTGGGTTTGACCTAGGTTTGCAAATATTCATTCTGTGTAGGTTTTTACCATCCTACCTGTGACTGCATCTCTGTCTGGCTGTTCTTTGCTTAAAGTGTAGATATACTTCTGAGAATTTGGTTTCCAAGTGAGAAAAATGAACTCCAAGACACTTTTTCCATGCAGTAGAGCTGATCTTTGTATCCACTGCAGGCAAGTAGGCTGGAGTCCGAGACATGTACCCACCATCATCTTTTGCTACATTCAACAAGAGAAAAATTGCCAACGGAATGGAGGGAGTTGGAGAAAGTCTGTCCCTGAAATCTTCTGTGATGATGGGTTAACAGTGTCAGCAGCACCCTTTTCCTTTGGAAAGTTTACTCAATGTGGGTCCTGCAGGACAGGATCTGACTGCAATGCCCCTAAAAGACTCTTTAAGCTCTCTTTTTAGGTTACTATGTTTTCTGCATCCCATAGCTAAAGAGGACTGCTACAGTGAGCCCAGATGTTGGGGATCAGGGCTGGAGCAAAAGACAGGCTTCCATCTGTATTTCATGAAGAAGTAAGGACAGCTCCTTAGGCATCATGTTGCAATGGTTCTGGCTTCCTGTCAGAAGCAGCTGTGTCTGTCAGCAGGGTCTGTTGTGGAGGTGTGGTCTTTAAGAAATCTGGGGCTACATGTGGAAAGCAGTGCTTTTGCAGTGCACTTCTGAGCTCCTTGTCACTGTTGTGATCTCATGTCACACTGTGCAGGAGCAGGGATGGGCATGGCCGTGGTGCAGTAGGTCGGCTTCTTGGCAGATAAGCCTGATCACTGTTTCCCAGCACAGGCCTTTTCAGAAGGAATAGCTGCTCTCTGCAAATGTGATTTGAACATTTCTACTCCTGAGGAAGAATATGGAACCCCCAAAGGAGATCATGTTTTAGAAACAAAATCTATTTTTTTTAAAGAAAGTACATTTTTAGCTATAATTTTTTTTTTTTTAACCCAAATGTATACTTGCTGGGCAAAAGGCCAAGCAGCAAGAAAATAATGAAATGTAGCTTTTTGTAAATGATTCTTTTCTGTGTGGATGGTGCAGGAGACTTACCTGAGATGTGGTGACCTGGGCTGCAGGCGGCTCAGCCCACCGGCAACTGGAGCTGATTTTATACGCACAAAGTGGCCTGTGGAAAAGCTCCTCCTCCACTGCGTTGTAGCAGGTCATTTCTTTCTGGCTGTTAAGAGCAGGCTGTACTGTAATGATTTGTTCTTGGAGTGCAGATTGTCTTCTGCATCTATACTGTCTTAGTGATGATCAGTGTTTTTATTTATTCTATCCATCTAAGGCATTTTAAAGTCCTTTTATGAATATTGGCCTATATTTTACCAGAATATAATATAATTTACATCATCTTTTTTCTTTTGTAGAAATCAAGGTAGCTTGATTATGTAAGTCTGTCATCTATACTGTTACTTTAAGTTTCTAGGATATGGATATGTTTTCTGTAAAAAGTAATCATGTTAGGCAGTGCTGATTTTTTAGAAAACTTTCTTTCTCATTGGTTTTTTTATTATAAACCAAGAGATGTATTTCTCTGGAGACAGGTTCATCTCCTGGACAAATAAAATCATGCTAAAAAATGTGAGTCACATGTATTATTTTTGTAGTAAGAAATATAATGGAAGTTAAATGCATTTAATTAAAAATGCATTTAGTTTTTAAAGTCACAAAAGATAACAGTTACTATATTACTATACATATGCACAATATTAACATTGCCCCAAGTATGTTTGAAACTAACTTTAAAAATGGTTCTTGCCTCTGCCACAGCAACCATTGAAGAACAGTAGCCATGACCCTCCACTATCCCATGACTGTGAGCCTTAACAAGGGCCACAAGATGACTAAGAATGTCAGCAAACAAAGGCATAACTGCCACCACAGATGCCTCACCAAACACGCCAAGTTCATGCAGGACATGATTGAGGAAGTGTGTGGCTTCGCCCCCTACAAGCAGTGTGCCATGGAGCTGTTCAAGGTCTCCAAGTACAAACATGCCTTCAAATTCATCAAGAAAAGGGTGGCAAGAGGAAGCAAGAAGAGCTGAGCAACCTGGCTGCCATGAGGAAAGCAGCTGCAAAGAAGGACTGAGCCCCTCTGGAATAAAGCTTTGCAAGGAAAAAAAAAAATCTCACAAAGTGTGGCAGTGCACAGTACTCCGAAGGCTGAGAAGGGTCAGTGTGATTTTGAGGCCATTCTGCTACACAGTGAGGTTATGGCCTACAGTACATGGAGAGAATGTTTGAAAAAAAAGATTCTCTTACTAGATGGTATATATAATTTCAGCTACACCAGTATGTTATTTGGTGATATGATCTTTACCAAATGCCACTGGTGTTTTAACAGTGATGCCAGTTGCTGTTCTAAATGTTTGCCATACTATTTAACAGATATTTAATGACTATTTATTAATTGTCTAGCAATGACTGAAATAATGTCCCTGTTTTAAGTTTATTATTGGAAAAGAAATGGTTGGTAGCAGGTTAATGTTAGATGAATGACCTTGACAGCAACCATTATTAGATAAAAGGTACATAAATGTATATGATAAAGGAACTTGGAATCTTCTCAATGAGGTCAGTAACAAAAGATACAATGTCTAATGACAGTAAAACATTTCCAATTGCTTATGTATTTAAGGCAGTCTGGCAATAGCCCATCACCAAGCTTTGTGGGTTTTAGAAATACTCTACCCCATCCTGTGTGCATTCATTTTCTTAAATTCATTTAAGAGAACACTTCGAAGAAAAAGACACTCGTAAGTTTTGCAAATAGTTGAAGGTCACAACCTGAAATTCATCCCTGGACCTTGGTAGGAAACCAAGAGCTAGGTAATAAGCCTCACATCCCCTTCTCTATTGCTTTCCTTTGACATGTTAAAAATTATTCAATCAAGTGATATGTTTATCTATAATTTTAAAATCCAAAATGCTCTAAAACTGAAGTTTTAAAAAATTCATTCATTCAAACCTGCCTTGAACTATGTGAAGATATTTATATACTATATCCAGATTAGTGTGAGTATTTTTATATTTCATGGAGAAATGAACAGTAAGATAATAGCGTGTGCAATGTGAAATCTCTGGAGTCCTGATATCTGAAGTAAGCCTTTGAGATGAATGCTTTACAGTCATTCCCTGTCTTACTCTTCTCTAGTTGCTGGGACAAATATCTGACACTGAAAATTAGGGAAGGAAAGGTTTATTTAGCTCACAGTTACTGGAGGTTTCAGTCCATATTCGGCTGACCCAAGGCTGAGTGACACATGGCAGCTAAGAGCCAGAGAGCAGGGAGAGGAAGCAGCAATTCAAGCAGCTAACTTCCCTTCTTTCCTTACATTGAAATGCAAATCACCTGCCCCAGAGGAAGTGCAACACTCACACCCACAATAATCAATTACAAATTCCAGAAGCTGCCCCATGACTACGTGAGGCTTTGGGGGAACACCTAGACACAAACCATAACATTCCCTATAGTTATGTGGGGCTAAACTAGATTTTCTTTCACTTTTTATTTATTTTTTTAAATGTATTTGGTTGTTGTAGGATTTCACTATGTAGCTCAGACTCATGGTGATCCTCCTGCTTTTAGCATCCCCAGTGTTGGGATTGCAGGCATGCTCCACCATGCCTGGATTCTGGCAGGCTCAGCCCATGCTAAGAGCAGGACAGACGCTAGCACTGCATGTGGTGCTAGGGATTGGATTGCAAACCTCAGGTCCTGTGCTTACCTAAGCTTGCCTAAGCAGGCACTTTAGTCTGCTGAGCTATTTTGCAGCCCCTCTTTCCCCTTTTGTTATTATACAAACATGGATATAAGACACTAAAGAATGTGTGTTAAGAAAAATGTTCTAAATTTGGGATTAGACAAAAAGAGATCACTGGAATAAATTTCCAGCAAATGGACTTTTTATTTATTTATTTTTTTTTAGCATACTCTGGCTGTTACTAATTTCATAGGGTTATGCAATTTGGATTAACGTTTTGTTTTGTTTTGTTTTTGTCATTTTGAGACAGTGATCGCTATGCAGTTCAGGCTGGCCTTGAGCTCAGTTTTGTAGCCCAGGCTGATCTCAAACTCACATCCATCCTCCTGCCTCAGCCTCCCAAGTGCTGGGATTACAGGCGTGCGCCACCATGGATTAACTTTCTACTTGGTTCTTTTATAACTTCCCAAGAATAGAGTTTAATTTGTAGCAAATGGCTAAAAATTTGAATTATTTTTATCCAAGAATAATGCTAATTATATGGGACCACAGTAAAGCAAGTGAAGTTTATTTTGTTTGAATTCTGTTCTTTGACTCTGCCCATGAGGGTGGCATGCAGGCTCTCAGGCCTAACTACGCTTTTGAGTCAGTCCTCACTGTCATGTAGATTTGAGTTACACGTGTAATTAAACATTTTTCTCTTATAGAGGAAAACCAATTCTAAACACTGGTGTCCTATAGCATGTTAACTAATTTTGTATTTTTGCAATATCATTTCAAAAGGCTTTTGATAGACTGACAATGTATGTTTCTATGTTTTGAACTCTGAACCAGTTTTAGTATCTTAATGGTTTCTCATGAAATCTTTGATATATTCATTCTGTTTTTACATAAGTCATTATAACTGTGAAAACTGTGAAAGGCTCACATAGTAGTAGTTCATATAGTTGGTAAGGTGGGAAAATACAAAGTAAGTAATGAATGACCAATATGGACTTCAGGGGCTTTAGGAGAACCTCTGGGTGTCTTCATTGTATTTCTGCATTGTGTTGGTTCCTTCAGCAGACAACTCTGCAGTATGAAGCACACGGAAAGGGATAATTTAAAAGCCTGAGATGCGATCCTAAAGTTCACAAGTTCTGAAGGTAACAGTTTACTGTTAAAATTATAAAGGAAGAAAAAAAAAAAAAAAAAAACATTTCCTATACCTTCTGTGACCCATGAGTTAAACTAACAGAAGATGGATTAACAAAATAAAAAATCAGTTTACTTACACAATGTAACTCCAATACATGCAACAGCAGGGAGTGGCTCAAAAGCACAGGTCTGAGGGCATGTGTGCTACTTAATGGGTGAAGCATGAAAGAAAAGTACTGACAGGAAAACATAATTTTTTAAAAGATAAATAGGTTTTCAGGAGAGCAAACAGGATATGAGAAATTTTGTAATATTTGTTCCTGTGGGTGTGAGCGGTTGTTTCTGTCTCCTTTGCAGTCATAAAACTCCCCTGAGGAAATTTGGGATGGGTTTTACCTACATTGTCTCTTCTGGGAGTAGGCTGCCTGAGCAGCAATTTGTGTCTGCCTTATTTTCCAGAACGTGCTGCTGTTGGCCAGATAAGGCCCCTCCAAGGCAGCTTCCCCTCATATACCTGTGAATCACAGATACCTGCAGTGTAAAACAATCTTTCTTCCCAAGTGGCACATTTGAGAGTGGTGCAGTCTGGTCTTTGTCAGAAGAAAGACATGAAGACATCATTATAAAGTATCAATAATGGGTGGGGAAGAAAATAATTATTTGAGACCTTACAGTGTCCTTAGATACTTTATATTTATTAAAACCTCAAGTTGTAGAGTGTTATCCCAGTTTTATCATCAGAGCACTGAGAATAAGCTGTGCTCTAATAGTCATGAACAGCATGCTATAAGAACCCACAAAGCTAGCCCATACTTTCTGACTCCTGACACCAAAGCAAAGCCTTCACCTCTTTCTCAATTTGTTTGGTTATCTGTGGGCTCAGTTCAAACCTGCCCAAGGAAGAACCATGGGAAACCCAGCACAGCCCTCACACATGCAGATACTGCATCTCTGCAGTATTTTGGAGCTCTCAGGCTTGGCATCAGGACCAGCTCCTTGGTGTATATTTGGAGAGAGAGACAGGTAAGGTTAGTTAACTTCCTGGGGTTTTAGTCTCAGTACTGCTTAGAGCTTTGGATATCTGACATTTGGGAAAGGAAGAGGAAGTGGCTAAGAGGTAGGTCTCAGAGTTGGGATTTACCTAGGACTCCCTAGTGATTGACACCCTGTCCTCTTCCCCCTAGTGCCAGCTGGAGTTGCTAAAGGTAGATTATAAACACAAGCAAATATTGACAGAGGTCAGGTCAAGGGAAGACCATTTCATCTGTGTCTGCTGGGAAAGGATAAGCCTGCAGTTAGGAAAAGGACCGGGACACTGGATTTGCATTCCTGGAAGCTGGGACATTTCTGAGTTTTAAAACTGCTCTGTTTTGCCATTTCTCTATGTTTTTGCACAGTCTCTGTCCACATCAATTTCCTTACTGCTATTTTTATTTCCAGTTGTAGGATTTTTGGGGTTGATTTTTGTGTTTTTTATATATTTTCCCCCAGTTTGCCAGGGGAAGAAAAACCAATATAACCTCCTGCAAACAGGGATGTGAATGTGGTTGGTCTGGTTGTAAGCAGTATTAGAAGATCTATTTGGAGTCAAACTAGGTTTTTGTGCTGAGTTAATTAATCTTAGTGTAGGTCAAGTCTTTGGTGCAAGATGTTCTGTTCCATCATGTACTGCCTTGTCTTTGCGTGGCTGACTTCTGTCTCTGATGGTATGTATACTTTTCTTAAACTCAGCTTACAGGACATTTGCTATCAGTTTGTGGATTATGAGGCATTCTGTTTAGAATTTTAATTTTAGTAACATTCATAGTTCTTATTTTCTTTTTATTTATAAACATCCAATTAGCCTAATGCTCCATACTCTCAAACAGATTAGTATGTATTTAATGATGATCTTGTACTCTGAAAGAGTGGTTACCAATGCCGTGCTCTTCTGGGAACAAAACAAACCCTGACTTCACAACCCTGAGAGGCAGCACCTATTCTGAAGGCCAGTCCGCTGAGCAGGGGGTGTTTTGCGTGTGGACACTTTGTGCCTGCGTTTGCATGAAATGGCTATCCTGTCTTTGGAAGAGCCATGTAACTTTGAAAATCTCTGGAAGAGGAGGTACAGGGGTGTGCGTGGACATGGAGGAGAATGAGAATCAGAATCAGTGACCTGGCAGCAAGACATGCGGATGTGGGAGTCAAACAGGGGCCTCCATGCAGCACCCAGGATGCCAGGAGGCTGGGTTCTTTTTCATTCCAGCACAGAACCATTCAGAAATACCCTCTGTGAAGAACAGCATAGCTGTTGCAGAGAAGGAGGGAGGCCGGATTCTGGGAACTTACATGTGTATCAACAACTACCACCGGGAAGGAAAGAAACTTTTTGTTTCCGATGCCTTTGATGAGTGGGACGCCTCCCCTGCTGAGTGCCACTGTGAGTTGGATCTTTCTCTGCCTTTCTGTCATCTCACTATGTTGCTTTATATCCTCCTTCCTGGAGGCTATGTTAAAACTGTATTTTAAAAATTCTCAATTTCTAGGAACCCATTTTTAAAGCTCTGAAGAAGTGAAACTTCTCTTAGGAGGTACAAGATTAGCTCTTGATCCATATGAGTTGATTGAGTTAATAGAATCAATTTACTTTTATGATAAAGATTTTATTTCAGTAGAGGTAGAATCAACCCAAAGGTGGAGGTACTGCTAAGCGCCTGCTTCACCACTGAGCTGATTTCTTCTCCCATAAAGATTTTTTCCACATAAGTGATCCTCTTTTTTCGCTATAATTTATTTAATCTCATACTATAAAAACTTTTGTGTTCAAGCCTGTACTCCCTGTACTTAAGGAGACTGAGGTAGTAGGAGCACAAATCTGAGCCACCTTCAGCAAGGAAGCAACTTAGTGCTATCCTTTCTTTACAATTTAAGCAAAAAGAATGTATCTGCTGGGATACATATCTGCTGGGAATGTAGCTTAATGTGATGGCCTGGATTCAATTTCCATTATGACAAAAATCATGTTACTGAAAGAAAACCCAGAAGTCTGAAAAAGTCAGATTAACATATATGCTTATTTTGCAGATTTGTAGTTGTCAGTGTGTGACGAATCCTGTTCCATCTGTATCTTCTTTATTATTCTGAAATAAAAATATTAAATCATTTTATTCACCCTTCATATAACTCTTTTTCTTCTTCTTCTTTTTTTGTCTGTATTTTTTAGGGAAAGGTCTAGAGGATAGGGTATTCAGGGTCTCACTACTAGATCAGATTCATAGTGATCTGCCTGTTTACAGCCTCCCAAGAGCTGGAATTACAGGCCTGTGCCATCACACTCAGGCTCAATTGCTGTCTTCAGTGTGTCCTAGGGGTGGGGCTGGCACTGCAGGACAGGGGATCAAACCCTGGCTCTTGTGCCTGCTTGTGGGCACTTTAATCTGCTGAGCTATTTGGTGAGCCCAACATAACTTCTTTTTGGGGGGGTGTTTTTGAGACAGGGTCTCACTATGAGTTCAGGCTGGCCTTGGGCTCACTTTTGTAGCTCAAGCTGATCTCAAACTCACACCAATCCTCCTGCCTTAGCCTCCCAAGTGCTGGACCAACATAACTTCTGAACTAGGAAAAATAATTTTTAATTTATAAGTGTGATGCATGAGGTCAGAGACTTGCTCATTGTCACGAAATGTGGGATTCTTTTCAGAGACAGAGAATAATTAGTCCACAACTTCTTTTATTATTAACATTTAAAAATAGCTCCACCATTTCTCTGTGGACCTACACAAACATCTGCATCAGTCAGAAGTATGAAGACATTCATATTTTTCTACATTTTCCTTTTTTCTATATCATGAAAATAAAACTAAAACTAAAAAATGATGGATAAGTATATATTTGGCTGGATGAAAAGAATATCTTGCCTTAACGTAGGTTCAAGAATTTAAGCAATGTGTAACATAACAGAATAATAAATACACTGTTGGCAGTGTGTACTTATGTGCTTGGTTATGTTCAGCAAATGCAGTTTTCAGTTCATGTAGTGTTTGTACATGATGAAGACCATTTCTGCCTGACTTAGAGTGACTTGTTTTTTTTCATCCTGCAGTTTATTACCATGTACCTGTCTTCACTAAAAATGTGCCGCTTTAAGCTCTACTTTATATCTTCTCTCTGAAGCCTAAGAGCTCCGGCTTGTGCTGTTGCAGTGCCAACCTGGCCCTTTCAGCTCACTGCCTGTCATCTTCTGCAGTGGGCCACTGTCCTGACCCTGTGTTGGAGAATGGGGGGTCCAATTCTTCAGGTCCTGTGAACATAAGTGACATAATCGTGTTTAAGTGTAATGACCCCTACATCCTCGATGGCAGTAGTTGGAGCCAGTGCCTGGAGGACCACAGCTGGGCACCTCCCATTCCCATCTGCAAAAGTAGTAAGTACTGAAAAACAAGCAGGACTCTCCCAGATTTGGACTAGCAGTACTGCCCTGGGCCCTCCACAGCCTGCGGCACTTTCCTCTTCTCTGTATCTGGGGAAGTAGAGAATCCAGCAGAGGGAGGAAACCTCCACTGGAAGGTTGTCACAGGGAGCTGAGTGGCAACCAAGGACAGCTTATCCTATGCCCCTGTAAAACATAGTTGCTTTGTTTAGACCCAGATTCACACCATCACCTTTAGTTCAGAATTAAACTCAAATCATCAGAGCTCTAGCCAAATGAGAATTCTTTGATTAATACCTGGAAATTCTTTATTTCCTCTATGAAGCTTTGACTCCAGTCTCTGAACTTCTACAGATTCTGTGTTAACTATTTTGTACAGTAACAATCTCCTACCTTTTTAAATAACTACATATAGATGTATTATAATCCATCTGTCTATCTGTCTGTCTATCTATCTATCTATCTATCTATCTATCTATCTATCTATGTATCAATCTATCTATCTGTACTTGGTTGTTGTAGAGTCTCACTACACAGTTCAGACTCAGTGATCCTCCTGCTTTCAGCCTCCTCAGTGCTGGGATTACAGTCATGCACTACCACACCCAGATTCTCACCAGCTCAGCCAGCCCTGAGGCAGGGCTGGTGAGGCATGTGGTGCTGGGGATCCAACTGTGGTCCCTGTGCTCACCTAAGCTTACCTAAGCTTACCTAAGCAGGTACTTTAGTCCACTGAGTTATCTCACCAGTCCCCACCTCTCTTGTACTGATGGACATTTACTTCTGTAGTTTTGCTATCCAGAACAGTGATAAAATGAATGTTTTATGTATCCTCAAACCTTCATGTCTATGTTTTTTATGTTTTTTTTGTTGTTGTTGTTTGTTTTTTTTTTTTTTTGAGACAGGGTCTCACTATACACAGTTCAGGCTGGTCTTCAACTCACTTTGTAGCCCAGGCTGGCCTCGAACTCACAGAAATCCCCCTTCCTTAGCCTCCCAAGTTCCCAAGTGCTGGACTACAGGCATGTGCCACCACATGCTCTATACTCTTTCTTTAGGATATTATCCTCCTTTTATTTTTTATTTTTATTTTTATTTTTATTTATTTATTTATTTATTTATTTATTTTATTTATTTTTTTTTTTGAGACAGGGTCTCACTGTGCAGTTCAGGCTGGCTTTGAGCTCACTTTTGTAGCCCAGGCTGGTCTCGAATTCACAACGATCCTCCTGCCTCAGCCTCCCAAGTGCTGGGATTACAGGCGTGAGCTACCATGCCCGGCTCCTCCTTTTAGTTAAATATTGAAATGCAAAATTCATTCCATTCACAAATCTATGTGAAAATTTAATGAAGGGCAAAAAAAAGAAAATGCAAGCCATGCTCCTAGAACAGGCTGAGTACTATGGTGCATCCTTCCCAGTACTGTAAAATGTGTATGGATGGACAATTCCAGAGTTATGGCCTCAGGCAGCATTCGTATTCCCCAATTTTGTTGAATACTACTAATAATTATGGAACCAGAAGTTAAAATTAAATACAAATCTTTTAGTAATTAGATTCACACATACACACACACACACACACACACACACACACACACGCATGCACACACATTGCTTTTATCTAATATCCAGGATATGAGGAAATAGCTACTTATATGAGTGAGAGAGTAAAGTTACTATTTGGATGCACTATGGCAGTGTTATTACAATAATAGACAGGTAGGCAGTTTAATAGCATAAACTACATATACTTGTATGAGACCATTCGAGGTTACTCAAAGCATACATGTATAAAACGTACATACAATCAGGTATCCAGCACTTAGGTGGTGCCATTTTGCATCACAGGTGTGACATAGGTTTAAAGCATTTCTGAGTGTCTTCCAAACCTTTTCCGTCTTACTCAATTTAGCAATGTCTAGCCTGATTCCAACCATAGGTTCCCTACTTCCGAAGATATATATATATTTAGAGCCCAGATTCACAACACCTTCTGTTCAAAATCCTGTACAGAAGGAAACAGGTATTTGGTTGTTGCAGGGTCTAACATCTTGTTCCCAGGCCCCATCTATGGTGTCAGCATAGATGATGCAGGTAGGGGTGCTGTTCACTGAGAAGGCTTGGCCCTCATGGAAGTGCTTCTGTTCCCCTCTCTCAGGAGACTGTGGCCCTCCTGACAAGCCAGCTCATGGCTACTTTAAAGGAACAAATTTCACCTCAGGATCCATCATTACTTTTTACTGTGAAAAGAGGTGAGTGCACAAGCCTCTTGGACATGAGCTCCTGCTCCTTAGCAGCGTTGTTTTGGGGAATGACCCAGACTGTATTCGCTGTGCCTCCCCCAAAAGAAGACCTAACCAGAAGGTATGTGTTGGTCATTACCAAGGTGACAGCCAGTGCACAGGTAGGTGATTGGGAGGTCACACTTTGCTATGCTCTTGCTTGGTGGCTACTCTGAAATGGCAGGTAAGGCAGGGACAAGCTGCTTGGGGTTGGTGTTTTTGATCTCTAGTTTTTTGTTTTTTTTTTTTTTGTCTTTTTTTTTTTTTTTGAGACAGGGTCTTGCTATGCAGTTGAGGCTGGTCCTGAGCTCACTTTTGTAGCCCAGGCTGGTCTCGAACTCGCACCAATCCTCCTGCCTCAGCCTCCTGAGTGCTGGGATTACAGGCGTGCGCCACCACGCCCGGCTTCATGATCTCTAGTTTTTAAGGCTGATTATTTTCCCGTTAAATCTTATTTTGGGGGAAAGATGATATCTGGTACCCTATTTTCATACTGCCTCAGGCTCCAGGACTCATTCTGATTTTGAGAGATGCTTTAGCTCATTGCTAGCTCTTTCTAATCCTGAGAAATCAGCAATCCTATGAAATTAGCCTGTTTACCCTAGTGAATGCATCACTTTTTTTCTCTTAAGACAGAGCTTAAAATATATATATATATATATATATATATATATATTTTTTTTTTTTTTCTAATAACAAAACTTGAAAAATATACAGAAGTTGAGGAACAAAGATTTAGAGTATGGACCCTTAACCCAATCTAACCTTAGCTGAGAATACCTGGTCTCCCACCTTATAGATCTTCCAGACTTTTCTCACCTTGTATCCATTTTCCTAAGTCTTGTGGTCTCTCTAATATTTAAGTCCCACAGACTCCAGTCAACTTAGATTTTTCTGATTAAAACCTATTGCTTTTTAATTCACCTACCAACAATTATTTGATGCACATTTTCAACCTTCTGCTTTCTAGGGCTTAGGTGACAGTTGCCTTCTTAGGCTATTAAATGGTCAAGTGTTTCTTCCCCCACCAACTTCAAAAAAAAGAAGAAGAAGCTGTGTGCATCGACACTAACTCAGAAGTTTCTACTGCTATTATTATAGAGCTGACTCATTCCTGGAGTCCTACCCCTTACCCTGGAGGGTAGTTTTCTCTTTTAACAGCTTTGTGATACAGAGGTAACTTTAGCCTTTGGCATGCATTAATGCTCAGGGGCAGGGAGGTAGATTCTACCACAGTTGAACTTCTGAAATGTGACAATGTCACAGGACCAACCTTAGTTTCCAGTGTGGAAGGTGGAAAAGTCAGTGTTGTTTTTGATGTGCCCAGGTACCGCCTAGTAGGCACACAGGAGTGGCAGTGCCTGGATGGGGAGTGGAGTGGTACTCTGCCAGCCTGTGAGCTGATCCCTGAGGCTCCCACAGCAGCCCCATGGACGTGGGTTGAGAAAGCATTTGTGAGTAGCTCCTGTTAAAACTGTGCATATCAACACCATCTCAGAAGTTCTTACTGCTGTTATTTCAGGGTTGACTCAGCCCTGGGGTCCTGGTCCTAAGTCCCACCCAGATCCCTACCAAAGCTCCATGGCTCCGAGACCCACCTGCTTCAGGGTATAGGGCTGGATCTCAGCCCTTCACTGGTAACTGTTCAAAAATGTTCTTTCTGCAGCTTGCCCTTCAGCGGAGTAAGGACCTGTGCAGTGCCACAGAAAACATTTTGAAAAGAGTGAAGGAAAATGGCTTAACAATGGAGGAACTAAAATACTCTCTGGAGATTAAGAAAGCTGAATTGATACAAAAAATGTTGGCCTAACCTCATAACTGAGCAGGGGGATAAAAACACTCTTATCAGTAAATTTTCCTTTTGGTTCTAAAATAGTTCCTGATCATTTCTTACTGGGCTGTAATACAATCTCATAGCAAGCCACTGTGTGTGTGTGTGTATGTGTGTGTGTGTGTGTGTGTGTGTGTGTGTGTGTGCATGTGTGTGTGTGTGTGCATGTGTGTGTGTGTGTGTGTGTGTGTGTGTGCTTTGTCATGTGAGATGTGATGAGACCAAATGTGGCTATTATTGAAAACCAGAATTGGCAGCACATTAATGGAGATTCGAAATCTTAATTTCCTGTCCATAAAGAGCACGAGGAAGCTTGGATCTCTGCTGAGCTTTGTACCTCATATTTTAATATGAGACTAAAGTTATGAGGCAAATATTAACCTCAAGTTACTCAAAATGTATGAGGCAAAATTAACCTCTGAGACCCAAAAAATAAGCTCTGATGGTTGTATCCTGACTATACTGTTAAGACAAATGGAGTTCAGTCCAGACTGTGTCTCACCTACTCATTGCTTAGGACACCAGGTTTCTGAATGTTCTACAGTAATACTGCTGACAGCTTTTTGGATGGAACCAAGTCCTAAATTATCATGTGGCTTGAGGTGTACAACAGAAGTGAGCATATTTTCTTTTGCTTTTTTAAGGGTAGAAGCAATTAGAATCCTAAGACTTTCTTACCAAATGTCAGACTGAGCTGACCTGACAGGCTCCTTCCCCATTTCTTATTCTAACTCCCACTGCAACACAAGGGAAATATGGGTAAAATATATCCAGACTACAGAGGATAGCTTGAAGTAATAGAAAATCTATAGGTGAAGTGTTTTAGTCATGGTTTACAAGGGAATATTTTATAATATCCACCAAAAGAGCTAAATGTAGAAGAGTGCAGGAGATCCAGACACTAGAGACCCAAGGAACTCAGCTGAGGGCCAGGACTGTCCTGTATGAGTCTAGCTGAAGACCAAGAGTCCACAGCAATGTCCTCCACAAGGCCAACTGGAGGCCTGGAGCCCGCAACAATGTCTCATGCAAGTCTGTGTGAAAGATCTGCCCCAGGAAGGCTCAAAGACCAAGGGCAGAAGCTGGAAAGTCTGTGCCAGTGGGCCAAAGGATCTGTACCACAGGCGAAGGGATCGGTACTGGAGCCATGAAGGTACCAAGGTAAGGACCAGAGGTTCTCCCAAAGAGAATCACAGCCATCAGTGACAGTGAGGTCTCTGGTAATGAGAACAGCTGAGTTCATGTCAATTCCTATCAGGAAAGCCAGCGAGAGGAGCTGCTCCAGGAGAGTCAACATCACTAGCTCTTCCTCTCCAGTTCTTTTATGCTGTTGGCAACAGTCCTCACGTGGTCCTTTCACACCCAGCACCAGGCTATTCAGTTCAGCTGGGAGTTACAAGTTGACCATTAGTTAATCTGCCACATAAAGTTATAAAGGAAAATTAGAATGGACTTTTAGGTAATTGAAAGTCTGAGTAGACACAGGAACTGTAGTTGTATAGATAACTCAGAGTGCCTATTGCAGGATGAATAGGAGAGTGTCAGCTCCTTCCAGAAGCCATCTGCCTGGGAAGCACAGAAAAGGAACAGGGGATGAAGAAAAATTTTGAAGGAAGCAGACATAGTTATTTGTACTTTTTTTGTTTTTGTTTTTGTTTTTTGGTACTGAGGATTGAACTCAGAACCTTGCACTTGCCAGGCAGGAAGTTATGCTGCTGAGCTATCTTTCTGGCCCTTGTACTTTTAAAAAATGAAATTTATAGACAAAAGTTAAGAAGGAATGTATTCCAAGTAGACAGATTTTTTATTTTCCAGGACCAGGGTTCAAACTCATGACCTTACACTTGCCAGGCAGGCACTTGTGCCTCAGAGCTATCTCCCCAGCCCCTAGACAGAATATTTTCACAATGAAGTGAGAAGGAGCTGGGAGTACACTTGATGCTTTAATCAAATAAATGCACACCTGGAATATTTTAATTTGAATTTTTTTCAATTTGAAGTTATTAATTATATTATGATCTATACTAAGCATCTAAAATGTCCAATGATAGAAAGTAAATTATGTTTTGTTTTTTTGAAAGAGGGTTATCCTGTGTAGTTCAGGTTAGACTTTAATTCATATATAGCTCAGAGTGAACCCACAGTCACACTGATCCTCCCACCTCAGCCTCTGGGTGTTGCTCTGCAAGTGTGCGCTGCAACCCCTGCTCTTGGAGGCAAGGCTGAAGTGATTTAACCATCTGTCACATGTAATGTGACAGTTACAGTAGTTATGGAAAAACAGAAAATCTTGAAAATATAGCATTAGGTAAAAAAGTACTTATGCTCATATTTATGTAAGGTCGTTATTCTTATAAGAAAGGACTATACAGGGGCCCGGCAGGATGGCTCAGTGGTCTAAAGCACCCGTGTAGGAAAGCTTGGGCAGCTGCAGGGACTGTGGTTTGATCCCCGGCACCACATGTTGCGCCAGCCCAGCCCTCAGGGCAGGCTGAGCCGGCCATAAAAATAAATAAATAAACAAACAAAAGTTCTAAAACAAGAAAAAATAATAAAATAAAATAATTTTTTAAAAAAGACTATACATTAATTGGTGCAGATGAAAACTATTTTCATAGAATGTTGAACTTACAGGTAAATACTTATATCTCTTAAAGTACTTTAGTGTTTTAAAATGAAAGCTTGACAAGTCTTTGAATCAGGAACAGTGGGACATGTTGAGCAGATAGTACGTAGCAGCCTGAGTTAGCGTGGATGAGACTTAGAGGTGGCAGAAGAGAAGGCTGGAGAGGCCGGGTGGAGACTGTTGACAGAGGACTATGAATGACACAGTAGGGAATGTGCATTTAATTTTGCTAAGCAGTGAGTAGACAGTGACATTCAAGTGAAGAAAGGATAAGAACAGCACATAGAGAAAAATTCATCGCACACTAGCATGAAGTGTCAGTTGACTGGAAAAAGAACTGTGACAGAGAAGTCAAGAGAAAGACTAGTATGGTAGTCCCCATCTGTGGTGTGAATGGCCTCCAAAGTTGATGTTTTGGGATCCAACCAAACCCAGGGAAATAGTGTTGAGAGATGGAAACTTTAAGAAGTGACTTGGTCATAAGGAATAAGCCCTTGTGACAGGTGATGCTGTTACTGTGGGGGTTTGTTATCATCAGAGTTTTCTTCTGATGAATGAGTTTAGTTCCCCTCTTTCTGCCATGCTTGTGCTCTCTTGCCTTTGTATCTTTCCACACAGGATGGTGCTGCAAGATCTCTACCAGATGTAGTTCCTTGGTTTTGGATTTCCCAGCTTCCAAAGCTATGAAGTATATAGCTTCACTATAAATATTCAGTCTTCAGCATTCTCTTATAGCAGCAGAAAACAGACCAAGACATCCACATAACAGACAATGTAATCTGAACTAGTTTAATAGGAGTAGAAATGGGGAAAAAAGGAATATAAATGAGAAACATTAGGAAACTCACATTGAAACAACTTGTCACCAGGCATAGTAGCACACACTTGTAATCCCAGCACTCAAGAGGCTGAGGCAAGATTTTGAGTTCAAGAGTTCAAGGTCAGCCTGGGTACTGGGGAATTTAGGTCAGCCTTGACTATGTAGCAAAATCTAGTGCAAAAAACAAAACTTGTGAACAGATTGAATATTGGAGGATTGGGGAAATACAGAGTAGAAGGTAAGCCTGAAATTCCAGTCAGAGAAATTCCAGTCAATCTAATTTCTAGATTAGATTTGGGATCATAAGATAAAGCTACTGGGTAGGAGATGCGAGTATAAACTACTTGAAAGATGCCCACTGGTATGCAACAATAACAACAACCAACAGGTTTAACTTTTTTTTTTTTTTTTTTTCTCTTTTTGAGACAGTCTCGCTATGCAGTTCAGGCTGGCCTTGAGTTCACTTTTATAGCCCAGGCTGGTCTTGAATTCACACCGATCCTCCTGCCTCAGCCTCCCAAGTTCTGGGATTCTAGGTATGTGCCACCATGCCTGGCCAACCAACAGGTTTGAGTGTAGGAGAATAATAAGAGATAAAGATGTAGGATGGAAAGTCCTCTTGCGGAGAATAAAGCTGTGACAGTGGGTTCATTCACTAAGGTTGCAAAGAGAATTTTTTTTAAAAAAAGAAAGACACAAAGTATTTCTATAGTTAGGGATGAGGAGGAATAGGAGATAACATTAAGAGAGAAATTGAGCCAGGCATGGTGGCAAACGCCTGTAATCCCAGCACTTGGGAGGCTGAGGCAGTAGGACTGGTACAAGTTTGAGACCAGCCTGGGCTACAAAAAGTGAGTTTGAGGCCAGCCTGAATGTCATAGCGAGACCCTGTCTCAAAAAGACCAAAAAAAAGAAAAAAAAAAAAGGGAAATTGATATGATAAGGGCACTTGGCTCCTTCATTTCTAAAAACCTTATGAGACTTTCAGTGTATATTCTAGAAAAGATGATGTCAGAAAGAATCACTTGTTTTTTGTGGGGGGGTGGTGGTTGGGAGGGTGGTGGTGGAATAGAACTCAGGACCTTATACTTACCAGGCAGGGGATGTGCCTCTGAGCTATGCCCCCAGCCCTAGGATCATCTTTTACATTCTCTTAGCACATGTATCTGAAGGTTATAACACATACTTAATTGAATGATTTCAGGGTCTGAGTTTCTTTTTAGCCTGTGGGAAATACACCCCCTCATTGTGTCCTGAGCATTGCTCAGAGATAGGCTGGCTTCTTGAGACCTTATGGTGCCCAGCATGTGCTAGTAGTGTTGTGGGAGTAGGCCTTTGCTGAGCTCTGAGTATACTTCAGCTGTCTCAACACAGTGCAGGAAACATAACAGAACAATTCTTTGGGCTGGGGAGATGGCTCAGTGGCATAAGCACCTGCCTGGCAAGCTCAAAGCCCTGAGGTAGAACTCTGGTACAACAAAACAAAACAAAACAGAATAATTCCCTGAACAATTCTTCACCATTTGTACCTCCTTGGGATGGAACAGAGACCAGTGCCTAGCAAGATCTGGAGCCAGGAGCCGCCAGAATACCTCTGGACCTCATGTTACAGGAAGTGGATTATTTTGGAGGCATTTGACAGCGTACTGTAGTATTCAAGACTTCCCAGGCAGCTGGGCTGCATCTTGCATCACCTTCTTGTGCTTATGAAAAGGAAATAGAATACTGGCATCATGTTCAAGTTACCTTTTCATTTAGGGGAAATGGTTGGCAGAGGAGAAACTGATTGCAACATGTTATCAAGAACAGGGCTAGTGAAGAGGAGGGAGATTAAGTAAATACTGCAGCTCCATTTCTGCAGTTAATCATTCACTGGGCAGAGGACAGTTGCACCCATCCATCTGCACTCAGCTATCTCTGAGCAGCCAACTGCCTGGCTAGAAGGACGGGGTTTCTTTAGTGGAGTGGTTACTAGCCCTCTTCAGGACATTGTGTTAAGGCCTGATCTCAGGAGGAAGTAGAACTCTACGCACCAAGGCACCACAACACAGCCTTCCCCTCTTACTGCAGGTTAGTGGATTACTTGGGGGAGCTTTTAGGGGGTTGGCAGAAAAGCTAGTGTTTGGGGCCTTTGGGGAATGTAGGATTGGAAGGCTGATCGGAGACAAACCTTGGTGATGTTTGCAGGAATCTTTTCAGGAGTACTGCATTAGGGGATTGTGTGACTTGAAATGCAACTTATCTCCTCACAGCCTTAATTTTTTTGTTATAAATTGATGAGTAATGATGTTTTTGATAAGTTCTGGCCCCAGTATGACCTACTGAATTATTATAATGGTCATCTGATATGGCTGAGGACCTTAAAACAACAATTTATTTTCCCAGAAACTACCTCCCTGCTTCTCTGCCTCAGCCCAGGGTGCAATTTTCTTTCACCTTTCCCACCACCTCAGAGAAGACCCCAGTCAGCTCCTCAGGTATATCTAAACATCCCCTTCAAACTCCATCCCTGACAAAAAGCCCTAAAAGCATCAGCCTCCTTTTGTTGAACTCCAGAGAACCCCTCATCTTCCCCAGATTCTCTCCGTGTCCTCAAAGATAATAAAGCCTCTTTTTTCCCTTTTTCCTTCTGTTTTTCTGCTGGGATACCTACCAGTCTGTTAATAAAGTAAAGCAGAGAAAAGTGTAAGACAATATTCTCATTATTGGACCCCACAGATAAGTGTGTTTGGTCTACTGATTTTGTTGGTATTGTTTTTTTTTTGAGACAGGATCTCTCTATGTAGTTCAGGCTGGCTTTAAACCACTATATAGCTCAGGTTGGCCTCAAATTTGAGGTTATTCTTTTGCTTCAGCCCCTCAAATGCTGGGATTACAAGTGTGCCCCACCATAGTCTGCCTAGTTTGCTGATTCTTTATCATATTCCCACATAGGAGTATTGGGGCAAAAGGGTAAAGAATTTTCAAAGGGAAATATAGGAGACTTATTTTTCCATAGTCTATGTTACAAAAAATGATATAATTTTTCTTGGAGATTCTACTAACTCCTCACTGACATCAAAGACAGCAAAGCCCTTTAGATTTGGTTATGAGGAGTCAGCGGTCAGCCTTCAGTTTGTTCCTGAGGATAGAATCCTTAACCATTGCTTACTTTCTTTGTGTCTCTCATTTTCTAAATCTGCCTTGTCAATTACTCTTTCTTTTTGAAATCCTCTTCTCTGTAAGCTGGCCAGAATGCTGTCCTATTCTCTTCCTCATTTTAATTGTGTCTTTCCTGATTCCTGTTCTGATTCTTAATATAGTGGTGCCAGGAGAAGGAAAAGTAGCAGGTATTGGAGAGGAGGGGGACATAAGGTAGACTTAGAGGTGCTTCTGAATGTAATAGGAACACAGAAGGAATGAGCTGATAGAGAAGTGGATTCTGGGGTGAAGGGAGAAGGGTGGAGGCAAGTTCCCTCTGGAGTTGGGAAGAGATGATACTTGAAAGCCCATGTATAGAAAAGACCATGGATTTGGATGAGCTTTCTGGAGTTAGTCTGAGTTTTAGGGGGAATTTAGACAAATGAAATGAATTACTTAACAAAATTATCTCAGATTATAAACTGCTCTTACCAATGTCTCTCAGACTGTAAACAAGTGTGGGCCATGTTTTTCACAAAATGGCCACCATCCTGACTATTCTTGAATTGATCTCCTTTCTCTAAGAATTAAACAATGTTATTGAAATACATAGGAATTTGCCAGAGTAGTCTCAGCTTTTCAGTGAGCAGCTACTGAATGGTGGGGTTTTCAGGAAATAAAATAGATCAGTTATGCTAAGTGTCATCATTTTAGAGAAGAGGAAACTTAGTTTCAAGGAGCTAATGTAGCTTTGCCCCAATCACAGACTTAGACATTGCCATCGCCAGAACCCAAACTCCAGTCTCCTCAGTCTGTGATTTCTCACCTCCATTCCAACATTCTGTGGTCAGATGAGTTCTGTGCAAGTTTTCACAGACCCAAGAAACCACTGGAAAAGTGACCCAGATCACAACTCGTGAGTTCATAAGGGAGTCTAAACACCTTATCATCTCTCTCCCAAGGCTAACCAGGCAATTTACACGCATTATATCCTTCAGGAGACAGCCAGTCATTCTCATTCTGAAGACAGAGTTAAACTGAGTTTTACATTTGTTGGATAATTATTATATACAGTTGTGATACAAGACTAGAGACAGAAAGTTGAAAAACTACCACCTTTGTTTTCAAGGGAGCCACAATCTATTTTAGGTGGCAAGAGAATATAGTTTGATCAAGGTTATCTGCAAAGTCCCAGGGGAACACAGAAGACCCTTACTTTTCTTGGTGCAGTTGTGTAATTCTTCACCAAGGAGGTGACCGACCCTGGATCTGACCATTGAATAAAAAAGAAATTAGTGGTGAGAGCATTCACACACAGGAGACATTATATGCAAATTCATGCAAATGTTTTTAAAAGGACAGGAGGTGTTTTGAGAAAGTTAAGTACCTTCCTGGGGTTTGAAGAACAGTACTTTTCTGTTTGCAAAAGAGGGATGTGGAGAGCTGGGAATTGGGGGCCCTGTAAATTTTCAAGCAGGATGCCGTAGTGTAAATTGCTTTTTAAGGCTATAATGGTATTGACCTAGAAGCTGGG
>PVJA010008334.1:54825-64939 GCA_004027025.1 Myocastor coypus
AGAGAGAGAGAGAGAGAGAGAGAGAGAGAGAGAGAGAGAGAGAGAGGCTAGTAGTGCCTATGCTTTTGCAATTGTGAATTTGACAGGGCTTGGCCACTGTGGGCACAGAAGAGAGACACAAGACATGGGGCAGGGCTGACCTAGGTGGAGATTGGGTAGACACTGTTGCTTTTGCCAAGATAGCACAGAAGTCAAATGGCGTTGGAGGAAAGTAATTTGGATCAACTGGATACACAATGCCTAGGAGATACATAGGAAGTGGCTGGAATTACTGACCCTGTCAACTATAGCCCTTGAAAAAAGGTTGTTCACTTATCTAAGATATCTCACAGGGTCAACGTTTAGCTTATATTTAGTATTTCAGATGAAGAGGAATGAGAGATACAATATTTCTGGATCTGCAAAGAAAACTCACAAGCACTTATAACCAAGAAAACAGAAATGTTCGTGTAAATATTACCCCAGACAAAAACATTTTTCTGAGACAACCAGTCAGATGTGCAGCCTCTAAGAAGGCTTATTCTCAAGTGGCAATGCAACAACTTTCCCTAGACCAGGAGTCTAGAAATGACTCCTTGATTAGCAATACCATTTGAAAAGTCAGTACTATCACTGCACTATATTGCTTTCCACTACTGTAGGGGAAGGGCCATATTCCTCCTTGTTTTGTTAAGATTTCTTTCACTGATTTTAGAAAGACGTATTTTTAAGCTAAGCACAGACATTTCACTAGTTAGTAACCAGAATAGAGAAGACAAAGCCTAAATGATTTCAAACCGTCATGTAGGAATGTTCAAATAGATAGAATAGGTAGTTATTAACAATTAAGTTCATGGAGCCTGTAAGATCGTGCAAGTACAGAAGTTGCCCCAGAGGACAGTGAGTGATTCATATGCAATGATCAAAGTGATCAATGGGATGAGTTCTTCCCAGAGAGACAACTGAGGAAGAGGAAAGAAACCCTCAGGACTACCTCCAGCAGTCCTGGTGTTGCTCTGCTTTGGGTCTCGCTGTTCCCAGAACCACAGGAGAGACAGCCTGAGGCTTCTAGCCCTAAGCCCAGTGGATGTTTCTATGCACTGGGGCATGAAATTCCCTGGTGGGGCAGTCGCCCCTATTATAATTTAAGTCATTATGGTGATGTTTTGACTCTTAGAGCTTGCTTCTGGCAGGAGGGAATGCAAACACCCACTCTATCCTACTCTTCTCTACCACCTTTTTTGAATGTTTGCTGTAGACCATCCATGCAATAGGCCAAGCTCCTCTGAGCAAGTCTAAGGACAGGTACACTTATTACTCTTATTTTATAAAATAAGAAATTAAATTATGGTGGGGCCAAGTGTCTTTGCGCATGGCACATGATTCCTATATAGTGGAGCCAGGATTTAAGTCACCCACATAGTTTGGGCTTAAATCCAGAGCCCAGGCCCAAGTCCTGGGTGCACCTCCTTCCTCTGTCCCCAGCACCAAGACTGAGGTAGAGGAAATGAACACCTTTACTATGGTATCAGGTCTCAGTGTGTCTGTATGGTAGCCAGTGGAGGGAGCAGAAGGGAACAGAGCTCATGTTTATCCCTTGCCTCCCTCTTCTGCTGTCTCCCAGCCCCACTGCCTGGTGGATGATATGCTGGCTTCAATGATGATGAAAAAGAGTTCATGGAAAAATTCCTTGGATCAGTTTTTCTTAAAACAGAGATGTACCCCACTGTAAAATCAGTTAAAATCTGCCCTTGACAAAGCTCACACATAAGAGTAAGGATGGAAATGGAACAGTATTATCTTTTTTGAAAACAGATAATATCACTAAACACTTTTAGATTTATGCTCAGTGGACATTTATTGAGCAATTTTGACTTTATGAGTGCTAGGTTCTAGGTGGAACTGAGTAGGAGTCACCCTCTTACTGTGACGATCTCCAGATGTTGGTGGAGCCAGGCTTCAGAAGCCAGCTGGAAACCAAGGCAGAGTGAAAGCTGAAACTACTAAACTGAATGTGGCCTGGAGGCTAAGGGAACACTGGACAAAGGGCAGCTGAAGAGACAGGAATTAGAGAGGGAATGGGCAGAGCAGTTGCTGTGTTCAGGAGGAGGAGGAGGAAGAAGAGGAGGAGCAGGAGCAGGAAGAGAAGGAGGAGGAGAAGGAAGAGGAGGAGGAGGAACAGGAAAAGAGGAAGAGGAACAGAAAGAGGAGGAGGAGGAGGAGCAGGAGGAAGAAGAGGAACAGGAGGATGAGGAAGAGGAGGAGGAGGAGGATGACGACAAAGAGGAGGAGGAGGAAGAGAAGGACAGTGTTTGAAACTGAAAGACTCAGACCCAGGGGCTCAGGCTAGACTTCTGGAAAGTTATGTGTGAAGCCAGCTGAGTAAATGCTAGTTCCCAAAGGCCCTGGGATTCACCATAGCCAATTTCCTAAAGTCGTTTATCAAATTATCAATTTACCAGACTCCATTTAAGGACTACTCATTTCAGTATGTTCAGTCATTATAAATACATTTTTTGAATGTAATGAACATATTCTTTTTTGGATACTTTTAGATAGTCTTTTTGTTTCTTAAAGCTAACAGTTTAGTCTTACATCTGCATTTTGGCTATGAATTAATTTCTGAATATATTCAATGTATACATTTTCCTTGTGTTAATAAAAGCTGCAATAATTCATATGAGAAAATATCACTTTGTATGTTTTAGAGTCAAATTTTATTTTGCTAAGACATCAGTATTTTTAATCTTTCTAGTTTCACTGGAATTAAAAAACTAATTGTTTTGGGGCAGAAACACAAGAAACTTGCAGGTTTCATAGTTGTTTTTATTGGATAGGAGAAACTTAGCACATCTGTGAACTTCACAAATAATTTAGTGGGTTGATTTCCATGATATGAATGTGCCTTTTTGAATTTCTTTAGACAAACTGGATTTATTTATTTATTTATTTATTTATTTTTAAACTGGATCAATTTAGTACAATTTCTGCAAACACATTTTCATTAAGCAGATTCATGTAGTGGATTGTTATGCACGCTAATTTGGGCCAAATTGTCCTAGCAGCCATGCATGAAGCTGAAGGCATAGGATATGCATGGATGGGATGTTCACTGCAGCAATTGCAGAAACAGCTTCATTAGAACTCAGCTTTAGAAAGATGAGCTCACACGAGTTCAAGAGCTCAGGCTCCTCTACAGAGTGTGAAGAACCACTCTAAGAGAATCCCCACTGCATATGTTAGGGAAGAAACAGCTTTGAGGGAGCCCTTTTTTCTCAAGTGGACATGGCCTTAGGTATGAATTAGGGATGTATGAGGTCACATATAGAGGTATTGGAATAAAAGGTAAAATTCAATATTTTATTGGGGTTCAACTCGACATATTCCATTGAGGATAAAGACTCTATGGTGTATTCTCTCAGTGTAATGGGAAGCAATGGTAAACTATAAAAATATTCCCAGTGATTTCACTTTAAACAAGTTTTGTCACACTGCACTACATTTCCAGATTCCTTTAATTTTTACCTTAACACAAGCTCTCGCTAAGCTGATAAACGTTCATGTTGTTCTTGAAGTTGCAACCTTCCTGTGTTGGCCTACCAGATTGCTGGGATTACAGATGTGTGCCACCCTGCCCAGCTAAGCAGCCTTCTCTGGAAAGCCTGCTCCCTTTCCCCACTTGTAATCAAAGTCTTTTCTGAGTGGATGCTTGTGCAGAGCCAACCCCCACTGTCTGGTGTTGTGACGTTTGTGCCTCTCTGTTTTCTTCCAGTCTAGGCTGTGACTTCCTTGAAGACATGGGTATGGTAGCATTTATCTTAGAGCTTTATGATGAGTAGGGATTCAGTGACTGCTTATTAAATTGAGTTCTTTCAGCAGAAAAATATCAGAGAAGCAGCAAGTCATGCGCCCCCTAAGAGCTCTAAATGAGGCACCGAGAGCCTGGCCCTTCTCTAGGCTGCGTGGAGTTCCTCATCAACCTCTGTTTCAAATGACATTGGTCACTTCTCTGTTGACCACTGTTCTTGGTGAGTAGTGAGAAACAAGTCCAGAGGACAATGAAAAGTAGAGGTCAGCTACACTTAGCAAACTGAGAAGATGAGCACACTTCCTGACAAAGTCGATGTTGACAATGAAGCTGTTTTTGTTTGTTTGTTTCTTTATCTTGCCAGATGAGATTTAGGAGAAATTTGCTTTACACAGGAAGCAGTTTTCTAGATATTTCCTTCTATAATTTCTCCTCTAAGTATTTCCAAAGTAATCTCTTCCCAATCATGGCATTCCTTGAAATAGCTCTGTATTATATATTAGTCTGAATAATGATTGTGGATTTAACCAGTATGGAGAGGTGAAGCATGTACTTCTACAGGGGCTCTGTGTTTAAGTTTTGTAAGGAAGGCAGGACTAATATCTTTATGTTTCAACACCTCTATGCTTCATCCTCTTTATCATTCAAAATCCAAAAGATAAAAAAATTAAATGTTCTGTTTACCCATCTCTCAGCCACCCCATTTTCTTTCCCTGAGGTAATCCACATTGTGCAGTGTTATTTTAATGAAATATACTTTTATGCTAAAGCATACCTGTAAGGATTTCTGGCTTTGTATAGATATATGTGTAATATAGACTGATGATAGACTGATGAAATTTGTGTCTTTTATCCATTTTAGATACATTATCTCATATGTAGTAGAGAAGAAATAAAATTTTATACCTTTTATCATTACCATTTATCAACATACATATTGATCACTCTTAGGTTCATTGAACAAAGGAGTTATGATTTCCCTTGATTCTGGGAGAAAAGAATTACCCTTACTCTAAAATCATCCTATTAATGAGATGTGAAGTCTGAAGATGTAATTTTGGTGCTTCTTGTCATTTTGGTGTCCAGGTCGATGTGGTCTCCCACCTGTCTTAACTTTTGCTTCTCCAACAAAGGAGTTGAACGAGACAGAGTTCCCAACTGCCACTGTCCTGAAATACACTTGCCGCCCTGGCTACATCAGGCTCCGTTCAGATCAGACACTAACCTGCAGAGTTAATGGCCAGTGGCAATACGAGGTCTTCTGTGCCAGTAAGTATCAACCATCAGCCAGCTTTGAAATGTTGGGTCAGGATCTAAACTTCCTGAATTGAAGGAGCCAACCAGTTTCTCAGTTGCTAATTTAGAGGCACACATGTGAGATTAAATTTCTATGCATTTTTTCTTCAAAAATATGAGTTTAGTTGAGCCCGGGATATAGCTCAGTGGCATAATTGCCTGCCTGGCAAATGCAAGGTCCCGAGTTCGATCCCTATTACAAAATAAAATGAGTTTAGGAAAAAAATATGAGTTTAGAGAGTCAAGATCAGAAATAAGTAAAAATCTAAATATCTGGTGCTTTATGAAAGCAGAGGTGGAATCTCACCAGTCATTTTTTTCTGATGCCGTATCTGTGAATAATTGGAATCACTAACCATCATTTAAATTTTTCTCCCAGAGAAACCATGTAGAAATCCGGGAGATTTACCTCATGGCATAATTGAAATTAAGACAGACCTCGCCTTTGGATCAAAAATAGAATTCAGCTGTTCAGAAGGGTGAGTGTGAGGTAAAAATGATATTTTAAAATTAATATTAAAATATAAAATACATTCATATATTTCAAATTTTAAAATGTTCATGTATTTCAAAAAGATATTAAAAGGAATATACTTCCATTCTGTCTTCATATACCCCATTTTTTTCTTGCCTTCAACAAAGATTTATTTTTTATTTTACTGTTTTCATTTGTGTATTTGGTGCAGGGTCTCACTACGCAGCTCGGACTTATAGTGATCCTCTTGCTTTCGGCCTTGCCAGTGCTGGGATTACAGGTGTGCACCACCACACCCAAACTTGTTTGCTAACTCAGTGGGCTTAGTGTACCCTGGGGGTGGGACTGGTGGGAATGTGGGACTGAGGATCAAACTCTGGTCCCTGTGCTTGTCAAAGCAGGTATTTAGTTCACCAGCCCAACAAAAGTTTACTTTTATTAGTTTAGGGGGTATCACTCTAGTGATTCTTTATACAAATTTAAGATAAGAAATTTTCTTAGTTTTCTTATCACCAAGACAAAATACCCTACATCCAAAGTTAAAGAAAGAAAGGTTTATTTTGGCTCACAGTTTGTAGAGGTTTTAGTCCACAGTCAGCTGGCTCCAAGATAGGGCAGCACAGCAGAGGAGCATCACAGAAGAGAAACAGTTCATGGTGTAGCAGGCAGGAAGCAACAAAGCAGCAAGCAGCAGCAGCAGCAGCAGCAGCAAATGACAGCAGCAGCAAGCCTGCCTTCCCTCTCTCTCCTTTTATATTCCATTCAGGCTATAAGCCTATTGATTACTGCTGTACACATCCAGGATGGGGCTTCCATTATTTGTACCCAGAACTAAGCTAATTTCAGTTAATATACTAATCTAGTACTTTGCACCCTTACTCTCACTATCACACTCTTAATCCACATTCATATAACCTAGTTCCAGCCACGTTAAGAGCCTCCCTATGAGCACATGAGGCTTGGGGGGGGGGGCATCTAGATACAGGCCATCACAGAAGTTATCTTTTTATTTTTAGTTTTTCTAATAACAATAATAATTTTGAATCTGTACTTATCAATATATATTGGAAATATTTCCTATTTGTACATAAAGTTTCCTCATTTATTTTCTTTTAGAAATGTATAGAATTTTGTTCTGTTGATATGCCCTAGTGCTGTAATACCTATCTGATGGATCCAGTCTTTTGCAGGACTGAACCAGGCTTGGATGCATTATTTTGTACATGTGTGAGTTTGTGCAAATTTATAAGTAAAGTATGGAGTGCCATTTTGCAGAAGCAATCCAACTTATCCTTGATATTAGGATGAATCACTCCAGCCCTCAGATCACTCCCCTTCTTTGCCTATTCATTGACTTGCTTCTGAGCCCAGACCTGATGGGGTTCAACATCAAGTTTAATTTGGAAAATCCCATAAAACTCAGGAGTCCTGGCACAACTTGGATGTCACAGGAACAAATAATTTTAGTATAAGATGCTCTCTGTCATGTTTGGATCACATTTAAATAAAAACCATTATTTACATGAAATTCAAGTTTAACCTGAAAAGCAGGCATCTGTTAGGGTCTGTGTCTTCAAAAGACCATTCAACCTTTCTGTCAATCCAGTTGCTTCTGGAAGGTAAGGAATATGATAAGACAAGTGAATTACATGAGCATGAGCCCACTGCTGCACTTCTTTGGCTGTAAAATGTGTTCCTTGATCAGAGGCAATGCTATGTGGAATTCCATGGTGGTAGATAAGGGATTCTGTAAGTCCACAGATGGTAGTTTTGGCAGAAGCAGTATGAACAGCAAAGGAAAATCCATATCCAGAACATGTGTCTACACCAGTGAGGACAAAGCGCAGTCCCTTCCATGATGGAAGTGGTCCAATATAATCAACCTTCCACGAATATGGTACCAGAGAAATGGGGTCATTATTGTGACTAACCTAACTCTATGGATTACAAGTTTTTGGAAATGGCTTATGGGAAGAGATAGGAAAGGTTCGGAGATGTTGCCTACTTGCAAAGAGCTGGATAAACTTTGGCTGGATAAACCAGCTATATGGTAGGGGAGATTCTAGTCAGAGCTTAGACCAGAAGACTGGCTTGAAGCCTGCATTTAAAGAATGGCTTATGAACAGAGATAGGAAAGATTTGGAGCAGTTGTCTACTTGCAAAGAGCTGGAAAATCTTTGGCTATTCTGTAGAGGAGATTCTGGTCAGAGCTTAGACCAGAAGACTGACAGAAGGCCTGCCTGTAAAGACTAGGTTGGGGAGGTTTCTGCTGGGAAGAAAAAAATGCATTGGTTGTTGGACTCCAGATGATTTGTGCTATGGCTTGACTTAAAGTCTGTAGGAATTTTGCTTGTGCCCAGAGACTTTGCCTAAGAAGGAGAGTAAGCACAGCAGACTGGTTAATCCTTCAAGAGATATTTCAAAGCAGCAAACTTTGGGGATGGTGGCATGGTTGTTATTAGTAGCTTTTAGCCAGATTTATATTGAAAATCAAGAATAAAGAGCCAAGCAGGATGACTTAAAATGTGAGTTTGGCCAGGAAAGAAGCTCTAATAAAGCTTTGGACTGCTCATCTAATGGAAATTGCGAAGAGGGAGCAAAGTCAGCCTAAAAGAAAAGCCATGAGAGCTACCACCAATAATGCCTTAGGGGCGGAGCCATGTAAGGTCTTTGGAGTTCACAACTCAGTGCAAACTACTTCAGATGTTCCAGTTGGAATTTGAGGATTTAATGTTTGCCCTGCTGGATTTTGGACTTGTGTTGGACGCAGTGTTTTGTATTCCCCTACTGTTTACAACTTTTTTTTTTTTAAAGACACTTAAAAAAATACAAGAACACAAATGCACTTTTATTTTCCATTAGTTTAAATTATTGAGGGGTACAGCATCACACGGATTCGGTGTCCAATGGCCTTAGCAGGAAGGTTGCTTCGGAACTTGGCACAAACTATGCCGCTGTTTCCATGGGCCTGAGTTACTTTTCCCCAGATCACTCTGGTTTTGTTTGGTTTACCACCTGGAGTCACTGTGTTGTTTTTTGCTTTGTATACATAAGCGCATCTCTTGTCAAGTAGAATTCAGTTTCATCCCAGGCATAAACACCTTCAATTTTAAGAAGAGCTGTATGTTCCCTCTGATTCCGGAGACCCCGCTTATAGCCAGCAAAGGTGGCTTTGCATCATAGTCTTCCAGACATATTTGCCTTTTAGAAGTCCTGTTCCCAGCACGCCTCCCCAGACTCCAAGATGGCGGAAAAAGAAAGCTGTTTACAACTTTTGGAATGGTAATATTTATCTTGTGCCTATAAATGTTGGATGTGTTTAACTTTTCTTTTGTACAGGGGCTCACAGTTAAGAGCTTGCCTTGGATGTTGGAAGAGACTTGGGACTTAGACTTTTCAGCAATGCTGAAACTATTGGGACTATGGCAACTCTTTGAGATAGACCAAAATGTCTTTTGCACAAAGGAATGTGCATTAGATTTCAGGGTCCAGAGGTGAAATGTTATGGTCTATGTCTAGCTGTCCCTCCAAAGCTTTTTGCAGTCATGACTCGGGGACTTCTAGAGTATGAGGCTAACTCATGATTCACTTGGATTATGTGTCTTAGTACTGCTGGAATTATGGATTTTAGTACTGCTGGGATTATGGGTGTGGTCTGAGGTAGATAACCTGAGGCAGGGAGCACAAATGTATTATAATACAGACAAAGAAACAGACTCTCTCTGTTGCCCTGTTTGGTCGGTTGCCTCTATTGCAATTGTTGCTGTTCTGCTGCCATGAACTGGATGCTCTCTGCCCTTTTCCACTCAGCCTTGGGCCAGGTGAATATGGACTGAAACTTCCAGTAACTGTGGGCTAAATAAACCTGTTCTTCCTTCATTTTGGGTGTTGAGTATTTGTCTCAGCAATGAGAGAAGAGTAACTAAGAGACAGTATCCTATCTTTTTATTTCTACATCCTCCTGTCCGTGGTAGAAACATTCCTTCCCTGGAAACTAAGACTTCTACAACAATAGAGAAAGTTCCTCAGTTTTGCTTTTATGATTACTGAGTTTTCAGTAGTGTCAGAGTATGTAAGTGAATTTTCATTAACATTTCACAAGTTCTTCAAATGAAGGTGTATTTTTATTATATGCACAATATTTGATATACATAATACATATATTATTATATAATGTATAGTACATATATACACCAGGTGAATTTTGTTGTGCTCTCTTTTGAAACTTTTATTGCACTTCCCTTTATGATTTAAACAAAGATAGGAATCAGTTTATATGTATAATTTTCATAATTATTTAACATATTACATAATTAATGACTAATAGTATGTGTTTATCACTTTTAAAATATACTAGATAACTTATTTTATGACAAAAAACTGCCATGAATTTTGGTAAAAGTTTTAGGTCTTTACTTCAATTAAAACCTTTAACATTCTAAAGTACCTATATTTGCATAATTAATAGTCTCAGTTCCAATGTCCAACCCATGGAATATTTATTTAGGTATTTATTTATTTTGCAGTACCAGGAATTGAACTCAGGACCTTGCACT
>PVJA010008335.1:0-17389 GCA_004027025.1 Myocastor coypus
TTTTTTTTTTTTTTTTTTAATTTTATTTATTTATTTTTTCTTGTTTCAGAACCTTTGTTTATTCACTCATTTTCATGGCCGGCTCAGCTTGCCCCGAAGGCAGGGCTGGCGCAGCATGTGGTGCCAGGGATTGAACCGCGGTCCCTGAAACCGCCCAAGCTTTCCCAAGCAGGCGCTTTAGACCACCGAGCCATCCCGCTGGGCCGGGTTCCATAATTTTCTTAAGTTCTCTGACTCTCTCTTTTTTTTTTTTTTTTTTTGGTCTATCTGCTCTAAAGTCACTAAGCATTGTTTTCATTGTGAATGCCATCTTTGCAGTTACCTGAGAAATTATTTCCAAGTTGATTTTTTTCTAGAGCCTCATTCATTTGTTTTGTTACCATTTCAGAGAGGTCAGGTGAGTGGTTGTCCCACCTTATTGTCCCTGGGTTTGTTTGTGGTGAATGTTTGCATATCTTCTCAATTTCTTTTCTGTTCTCAGTTTGTTTTATATAGTTGTTCCTGGGGTAACACTTGTAAATTGCCTGTGTTGGGTTGCTTTATTGCTAGTATTTAGAACTGTAGGAAAGGAAATGACCACTTCTCTGAGGCATCTTCTGGATATAACTGGTTTTCAGTGTGTTGCAAGAATTGAAGTGTGTCTTCAATGTTTAGGGATGAGAAGTTGATGCCTGTTTGGCTCACCTATTGGTACTTTGGCACTGTCTTGTAGCATTTTAATGACCCTTAGTTTCAGTCTTGAAATACCAGGAAAAGGGGCTGGGGAGATAGCTCAGTGGAATAGGGGCTTGCCTAGCAAACACCAGGTCCTGAGTTCAATCCTTGGTACTGCAAAAAAGAAAAGAAAAAGAAAATGACCAACTAAGGACCCACTGATTTTCTACCTTTAATGGTATGAACTACATTTGTGGTTATATATCAAAACCTAGAACCAGAAAATTATATGCAGTATGTATGTCCTTTTATCCTATGGGATTAAAATTTTTGAAAAGTTAAAAATAGATTTAGTCCTTTTTTTTTTTTTCCAGTACTGGGGGTCAGACTCAGGACATTGTATTTGCCAGGCAGGCCCTTAAGCTGCTAAGCTATCTCTCTGGCCTGGGAAGAGAAGGAAAAATTGGAAGTAATTTAATCTGGAGGACAGAGGGGGATCTCTCTAACTTTGGGAAACTGATGTAGAAGGCTAGAGGAGAAGAGAGATGAGATAAAAAGAACAGAACAGCCAGAAAGAGGCTAGAAACCACATTCACATTCATAAAAACAAGATCTCAGCGAGCCTATCCCTCTGGTGGCAAGGACTCATTTGGCCAGCATCTTTATAGCAATTCAGTTTACAATAGCTGACTTTGGGAACTCAACCATTAAGACATAAATGGATAGAAAAATGTGGTGCATATACACACAATAGAGTATTTACAAAGAAAAATATTCACAAAGAAAAATGAAATCAAATCATTTGTAGGAAAATGCATGGAAATTGAGACCATGATGCTAACTGAAATAAGGCAGACTCACGAAGCTAAATATTGCATGTTTTCTCAAAAAGTAGGAGGCAGAGAGGGAGAGAGGGAAGTACCAATATGGTAGAGTGGTAAGCAGCAGAGAAAGCGCTGTGGGTGTTGCCATCCAGAACTGGAATGCAGCAAGGTGAGAAAGACAAGAAGAAGGGCAGTGGGTCCCCTCGGCAGAAAGGATCTCAAGCACAAATTGATGCCCACAATGAGAGTGCAGAGAAAAACTGCAGTGAAGCAGAAGCAGGTGGCTGACGAGATCCTCCCTGAGACAGGACTCTGCATGAGAGGAGTGGTTTAGAATTGTGCACACATAGTGACTATTGGCAGCCTAGAGGTGTCCATGGACAGACAGCAGTGAAGGAGGCAGCAGATGTGAATGACTACACTAGCTGGCAGTAGTACTGAGTGCTGAGGGCTCAGTCGTCGCATGTGAGAAAACAATAGGCCAGGACCCATCTCGGAGAGGGGACAGCTGAACTCAGAGCAGCTGCCAGGTCCGTCTAGCAACTCCCAGCCGCGCTCAGGCCCACGGAAGATGTGCTCTTGACTGCTGGCCAAATGAGTCTGGTCTCAACCAGGAGGAGAGTGATGGTTTTAATTCTTTTAGGAATATATCCAGGGGAGTGATAGCTAGGTCAGATGGAATTTCTGTGGTGGGTGTTTTTAGGAATCTCCATTCTGATTTGCTAGTGGTTGTACTAGTTTATATTCTCCACTTGATCTTAGCCAAAAGGCTAAGAAGCAATGTACTAGTTTATATTCTCACCAACAATATAGGAGGACATGTGTCATCCCTACCCCTACCTTGCTACCTTTGGTTTTAACTTATTTTTAATTTTTTGATACTGGGAATTGAACTCAGGATCTTGTACTTGCCTAGGCAGTCACTTGTATCACTGAGCTATATCCCTAGACCTTTTTTAAAATTGTTAAATGTTCTCTGTAGGGCTATATATTCCCCTCCACACACCCCCGTGTTGGGGACTAAACTCATGGCCTTGTGCATGCAAAGGAACTCCGCTACTGAGCCATATCCCAGCCCAGTTTCTATATTCTTGATGATAGCCATTTTGACTGGGGTAAGATGGAATCTCAAAGTTGTTTTGATCTACATTCCTCTAAGGGTTAGTGCTATTGAACAGTTTTCTAAGTACTTACTGGGCATGAGTACTTACTCTTTTGAGAAGTGTCTATGAAGTACATTTCTCTCTTTCACTATCTGTCTGTCTGTGTATCATCTATCTGTCTAGTGTGTGTGTGTGTGTGTGTGAGCATGTGTGTGTGGTACTGGGGATCAAACTTGGGACCTTGTGCTTGCCAGGCAGGCACTTAAGCCACTGAGCTATCTCTCCAGCTTAGTCTCAATATTCTTCATGTATTCTGTGTATTAGTTTTTTTGTTTTGTTTTGTTTTGTTTTTTTGAGACAGGGTCTCACTGTGCAGTTCAGGCTGGCTTTGAGCTCACTTTTGTAGCCCAGGCTGGTCTCGAACTCACAACGATCCTCCTGCCTCAGCCTCCCAAGTGCTGGGATTACAGGCGTGACCCACCACGCCCGGCTTCTATGTATTAGTTTGATACAGAACAGTGTTCACTCTATTGGTTGTTTTCTTTGCTATGCAAAAGCTTTTTAATTTGATGGCAATCCCATTTGTCGACTCTTGTTATTATTTCTTGTGCTATTGAAACTTTATGAAGGAAGTCTTTGCCTGTGCGTATGGCTTCAGGTGTTTCACTTGTGTTATCGTCCTGCAGTTTCAGAGTTTCTGTTTTTATGTCAAAGTATTTGATTCATTTTTATTTGACTTTAGAACAGGATGACAAATAGGACCTACATTCTAGTTTTCTGCAAGTGGATATCCAGTTTTCCCTGCAACATTTGTTAAAAAGACTGTCTTTCTGTAGTATATAATTTGGGGCACTTTGGTCAATAATCAGATAAGTAGAGATGCATGGGATTGTTTCTGGGTCTTGTTCTTTTCCATTGGTCTGCATGTCTGCTTTTATGCCAGTGCCACATTGTTTTTGTTTTATGCTACCATAGCTTTGTGATATAACCTACAGGTCCAGTATTATAATGTCTCTATTGTTTTCTGTTTTCTGCCTAGGATTGCTCTAGCTATTCTGGGTCTTGTCTGATCTCATATTAATTTTAGGATTCTTTCTTCTACTTCTGTGAAGACTCAGTATTTTAATAAGATTACATTAAATCTGTAGATTATGTTAGATAGCATAGCCATTTTAATAACAATTTTGTTGATCCAAGAACAAGTTACATTTATTTATTCATTTATTCATTTATTCATTTGTGGTATCGGGAAGTCTTTTTATTGTTCTGTTCAGTTTCTTTCTTCAGAGTTTTGTAATTTCTACTGTGGAGATCTTTCACTGACTTGGTTAGGTTGATTTCTAGGTATTTGATTGTTTTTAAGCTGTTGGGAGTAGAATTGTTTTCCTGATTTACCTCTTGGTGTGTTCATTATTACTGTTATTATTTTAAGTTTATATATTTGGTACAGAGTGTCACTACACAGCTAGGACTTGTAGTGATCCTCCTGTTTTAGCCTTCCCAGTGCTGGGATTACAGGCATGTGTGCCAGCATGCCTGGTCTTAATGGGCCAGCATGCCAGCTTGCAGTGTCAGGGTTTGAACCTGGGTCCTTGCACTCACCTAGGCAGGCACTTAGGCCACTGAGTAGCTCTGCAGTCCAGTGTGTTCATAGCTGATATATGTACATGCTGTAGATTTTGTAACCTGCAAAAGAGAATCTTGTGAATGCAAACTCATTTGCAATTCATTTCCTGCTTAGCAACATATCATAAATATTTTCCTGTAACCATTTTTTGTGACTTTGATAGTGGCTTTAGATAAACCTTTTTATCATATAACAGTTCTCCATAGATGGACACTTAGATTATGAAGCACATACAGTTTTAAAATGTTTATAATGAGGCGATTATATTTTTGTATAGCTAATTCAGATATTAAATTAGGCAGCATTCTTACTCTGCCATGTTTTATCATGTTTAATTTTAGTGAGCTAACCATAGATTTTTCTGTAGATCTGTTAGTAGGACCTTCAGTGCAGTAGGCTACATGGTGACATTTTGGTGTCTGCTTTTTTTCTGGCTCTTCTCGTTAACTTAGCTGCTGCTGGTGTGCAAAGCTTTGGCATAGGCTGGATTACTCTTATTTAAGACCATGAGTGTATTCCTTTCTGAGCATTGTACCCCTTGTTTATAGGCAATACACTGAGGGCTGGCTGTATCATGAAAGTCACCAGTTTAGCTAGAAAAGTATGCCTTCTATTTTTCTTTCTTCTTCTCCCTCTCCCCCTCCCTCACTTTCCCTCTCTCCCTCCCTCCCTCTCATCCTCCTTCTCTGTCTCTGTCTCTCCCTCCCTCCCTCCCTCTCTTTCCTTTTTTGAGACAGTCTCATTATGTAGCCCAGGCTAACCTCAACTCATGGCAACCCTCCTGCCTCATCCTCCTGAGTTGTGGGATTATAGGTTGCACCATGTATGGTGAAGCCATGTATTCGTACATGAAAAGAATGGTGCGTTTTTTTTTTATGTTAACAAAGTATATTCTATGAAGAAAGTAGTGGAAGATTTTGTTTAAAAAAACCAAAAAACAAGTAGTTTGTGTTTATAATAAATTTCTTGTAAAATGCTGTGTTTCTCTCAGATACCCCTCAGCAATTACAAGTATTTGTTAACATAAACAGCTGGAAAGTGGTTTTGTCTTCCGTTGGGTGCAGCACACTCAGGATGGGACGGTTTTCCTCTGGAGCCTGCGGCTCCCAGTGCAAAGCAGTCCTGGTTCTGTGCATGTTTAGGGTGTGACCTACATGACACTGTTCTCACGCTTAGCTGTCCCTGCCCTCCATGTTGTGGCTGTTTCCCTGGGGCTGGACAGACAAGCTTCCTAGGCAGAGTTATAAAGAGAGATGGGGGGCCTGGCGGGATGGCTCAGTGGTCTAAAGCGCCTACTTGGGAAAGTTTGGGCGGTGTCAGGGACCGCGGTTCAATCCCCGGCACCACATGCTGCGCCAGCCCTGCCCTCGGGGCGGGCTGAGCCAGCCACAAAAATGAGTGAATAAACAAACAAAGGTTCTGAAACAAGAAAAAAATAAATAAATAAAATTAAAAAATAAAATAAATAAATAAAGAGAGATGGGTTTCAGAGTCTTTTCCATTGTAAATCTTGCACGTGCGCACACACATACATACATACACACACACACACACACACACACACACACACACACACGTTTTTAAGTCCCTGGAAGAGACAGCTTCCTAGGGACAGCCTGCTTGGGTCCCCCTTCTGTTCCTCTCTTGGACAGGAGCTTTCTTTCTCCAATAAATATATTCTCATAAAAAAAGTTTTAAAATTTTAAATAGTTATAGGCCTGCATGCCTGCAATTGTAAGAAATAACAGAGACCCCACTAGTTTCTTCTGTGGTCGCATCTTACATGACACTGTGCAGCACCATGTCTAGGTGGCTGATGTTAATGTAGTCCAGCTGGGTCCTTCCCACGCATACATCCTTTGCAGGATCATGTGTGTTGACCTGGGGTGATGGCCACCTCCTTCCTGTCCTTCCTTGACCCTGGGGTTGCCTTCAGTTTTACATGTGAATTTTAATTACAATTATTGTGTGTGCTTAATTATACTTTGAATTCTTTCGTTAGTTTGGCAAATTGGTCTAAGTGAAGGGAAAAAAAATTAAATTAGACCTGAGATCTTTTTTGTTAAAATAATTTGTTATTTAAACCTTTCTCATGCCTGTAATCCCAGCACTCTGAGACTGAGGCAGGAGTATTGCCAGGAGTTTAATGCCATCGTGGGCTATATATTGAGTTCAAGATCAGTCTGAACTACATGGTGGGACCCTGCTACAAACTGTCCCTCCAACTCCGCTGAAAGAATTTCTTAGGTATGCAAGTATCTGATGTTCTTGTGACTTATCTCCCAACTGACTGTTGGCTAGCTGAAGGCTGCAGGGAAACATATGAGGAAAGTGCATGTCAGGGCCTGGGCGCAGGTCCTAAACTCATTCCCAGCACCCCCTATAATAGAGAAAGTGCTTGGTAGCCCCTTTCCCATAAGGACTGGTGTTGGCCAGCTGAGAGAGGACCAGGGACTGCCCTCTGCCAACTTCTTGCTAGCCCCTGAGCATGATGCTCCTTGGAACATCCTTATGAATGCTCTCTTCTGGAGGAGTCTGGCCGGTGGTCTAAGTGCCTGCCTGGCAAGCACGATGACCCAGGTTCAATCCTTGGTACCACATGACATGCTGCCCCTGGAACCCTGGGCATGCTGTGCTGACCACTGAAACCCAGCATGGTGGTGCACCCCTATAATCCCAGCACTGAGGAGGCTGAAAACAGGATCACTATGAGTCTGAGCTATGTAGTGAGACCCTGTGCTGAATATATTTAAAAAAGGGAAGAGGCTGGATCATGCGTGTTTGTAATGGGTATTTGTCTTTGTGCATTTGGCTTATTTCAATTGGCATGATGTCCTTAGGGTTCATCCATGTGTAACAAAGTGTAAAGGAAATTGATACAGAACTACGATTTTTTAAAAAAAATTTATTTATTTATTTGTTTCTTGTTTCAGATCCTTTGTTTGTTTATTCACTCATTTTTATGGCCGGCTCAGCCTGCCCCGAGGGCAGGGCTGGTGCAGCATGTGGCACCAGGGATTGAACGGCAGTCCCTGAAACCGCCCAAGCTTTCCCAAGCAGGCGCTTTAGACCACTGAGCCATCCCGCCGGGCCCAGAACTACGATTTTTAGATTGGCAGATCGTATGATCCATAGCTGATTTCTGCTATAAAACAATATTCTCAGTACATATACTTACCTAGTAAGTTTCTGGAAGAATTGAGAAAAACTTAGAGGTTTCTTCACATTTGCTTTTTTTTTTTTTTTTAATGTATTTAGTACAGAGTCTACAGGGTTTCACTGCACAGATAGGACTTGTACTGTTTTTCAGCCTCCCAAGCTCTGGGGTTACAGGCATGTGCCACCAAATCCAGTCTCTTTCTTCATCTCAACTTGCCCCGGGGGCGGGACCAGCACAGCACCCCAAGAATCGAACCCCTGGCCTCTGCAGGCCCTTAATCCACTGAACTGTCTGACCAGCCCCACACAGGTTATCTTGACAAATGGACTGATTTCAGTTACTTGGATGTAGTTGTCTATATGGGATTGCAGATGTGTATGCCACTAATAACATAGCCTTAAAATATAATGAGTGAAGAGGAACAGACTTGTTGTAAGAAATTGATAAATCTATGTTCATGAACTTAAGACAAAATGTTTGTAAAGAAGTAGAAAATATTGGGGCTAGGGAGGTAGCTCAGTAGAATAAGCACTTGCCTGGCAAGCACAAGGGTGTGAGTTCAGTCCCCAGTTCTGCAAAAATAGATAGATAGATAGATAGATAGATAGATAGATAGATAGATAGATAGATAGAAAGAAAGAAAAAAATATAGGTGTGGTTAGGCTTAATATAATAAGAAATATATGTAGAACTGTACAGCCAAGAACTAGGGAATGCACTATACTCAGTTCCATAGTGGTAAATCATAGTAAGTACAGAATTAAAAATTTTTAACTTCATATGGGATGCCAGTTAATAGATGTTGAATTGGATTGGAAACTTAATGGATAAAATTTTGGCTAGCAGCAAAATATTTACACAGTCCTAAAATATCCTTCAACAGAACACTTAAATACAAGGCTGGGGGTGTGAGATAGTAACTGTATGAATGAAGTGAGTAGAATCAGGACTCCATTCTTAGAAATGGTAAAACTCAGGCCTGTGAGTGGCCACAGGTCTAGTCACTACCCTACCCAGGGCCCTGTTGAGGTATGTGGCATGTGCCTTAGTTGGACATGATCCCTGTGATGTGCTTCCCTCTCTTGTAGTCTTCCCTCCCTCTGCAGATGTGGCCAAAGCAGACCAAGTCATTTGCAGTCAGTGGTCCAAACAGTAAATTGCTCTTGTGGACTCTGGGGCCCCGAGGTGCTCAAGTCAGGAGGCAGCCCAGGCACCAGCAGTCTTCCTGAGCCCTTTCTGTGCTGTGTGACCAGCAGTTCTTCCTGTTCCCATAGCCACTGATCCAGAGCAGGAGGAAGAAGGCTGGGTAGTCTGTGCATCACTACATGACCTCACTCCCTGCCCTGTGGTCCTGGGAGTCGTTACGAGTCAGATGTGCCTGCACTCACCCTTTCTAGAACCTGTGCCTAGTGCAGCCCACAGGTGCCTCCAAGCCTGCACTCTGTGTTGGGCCTCTCAGCTGCTTTGCCACTGCCACTCCTTTAGAGTGTGACATTCCCTCCTGTACAGATCCTGCCCAGGCCTCTCCTAGCCAGGCTTTTTTTAAAAACCGTTCTCAGTAAAGTGAAATGCAGTGCTCACATTACTACTGGATAGGGTTTTTTCCTTTAAAACTCTTCATAGTGTATTCACGTGTCTACATCTGGCTGCTTGTACATTAGAGCTGAAGTTGTTAAAGGAGAAAAACAGACCAGGCCAATGTGGAGGAGTCCTCCCAAGGGTAACGTGGAGAGGATGTGCCAAGGCTGCATCTTGATGAGGGGGATGAGGTAGATGCCAGGCAGCATTGGTGGGGTGTAGAAGGTGGCAGAGACTACCTGAGTGCCCGGTACAGGCAGCGACGCTGTAGGAAACATGCAGTCTCTCATGCCTGTCTACCCAAAGGACCAGACCCCAGGTCCTTTGCTCTCTTTTGAGTCTGGTGATTGACTGACTGCCCTGTGTGTCAGTAAATGATGAGTGATGCCCACTGTATGTGGGGTGAGGACCAAGTGGTGACCCAGTGAGGTATGTGACCAGTGGCTGGCAGCACAGAGACATTAAATGTCTTGGTGTACAGAGGTCACTGCCCACAAGGCACACTCTCAAAGTGTCTGCGTTTTGTGTGCTAAGGGCTGCTCTTTCCCCACATTAATATGTCTGCTCACGAAGACTTGGGTTTTAGTGTAGCTTTGCATTTGGCTCACTACTCAATTTATGAAGGAAAATCTGTAAAGTTTGTTCCTCTGCATTTGTACTTTCAAGTTGAATAGGATTGATATTTCTGTAAAATGCATTGAGCTCTTGGCAAAAAAATATTGCCTAAGTGTGCACATCACTGTCTGGAAACTTACTACTTATCCCTGGTCTGAACAGGAAAATCTAAGGCGAAATGTCAGCCATTAATGCTATTCTAGGAAAATTGGTCTTCTCTTTGCTTGGTGTAAAAGTTAAGTATCCTTGTAATTGGTGTGAATCTTCCCTCTTTCCTGTTGTTGGACCTGAAAATTTTTCCAAAAGAAGATGCTTCTACAATAATGACAAATTAGATGAAAGCTACTGTTAAATTTTTTTAAAGCTTTTTTATGACAGTGTCGAAAGAGGAAGCTGCTCTGTGTCATCTTAGGCCACAACTAGAGCAAGTCATTTCTTGAGAGATGAAACCATTTCTCAGAAAACATACTGCTTGTGAGTGGGAGGCGAAACTCTGCATCACAGCTTTGCTTAATCTTTATTCAGCTTGCAGACCGCAGCCTGTTGGGTGTGGAATTCCTTTCACCCAGTGACAAGGACTAGGGCTGGGCAGATAATGCCCTATAGAAAAGAGTTCCTTCCGGGCAGTCCCGCTGTGATGTTACTGGATGTTGAGAAATCAGATTTCCTGTGGGAATGTGGTTTGGTTGCCTTTGTGGTATTTCATGTAATATAGTTGGTATAATCTTCTTTTTCCCACTTTATTGGATCCTCTCAAAGATAGGGGAGAGATAACTAGATTTCTGTGGTGCTGTTGGGAGCCTTGGGGCATAGCTCCACAGATCATCTCATTCTGGGTCGTCTCCTTCCAGAGCTTGCTGGCCAGCACAGTTGGGGAGGAAAAGAACACCTCGTTTGCTGCTTTGCCTCGTTCAGAGGTCCAGGTGTGGCTGGGTCAGAACAGTTGGCAGTGGGGCTGAGGGACTGGAACCAGGTGATTGGAAAGACGTAGTATCCTTGGGAGCTGGGGAGATGGCTCCGAGGCACAAGTGCCTGCTGGGCAAGTGCAAGGTCGTGAGTTTGAACCCCAGTCCCACATAAAAAAAAAAAAAAAAAAAAGACATAGTATCCTTATTTTTGTGGAAGAATATAAATCTATAAAGTTATAGCTTCTTCTAAAAAGACTGTTTCACTTCCTGAAATGTCTATATTTAGAATCTTTACACGCTTTAAGGTGATGTGCTTTAGTTAACACCAGCAGTGTCTGTTTTTTTCTTTTTGTTTGTTTTTGTTTTTTTCTTCAAAGAGTCTCTTCTGGATCAAAGTTACATATACTTTGACATTTGTGTTGGCCTTCTTTTTTTTGAGACAGGGTCCCACTGTGCAGTTCAGGCTGGCCTTGAGCTCACTTTTGTGGCCCAGGGTGGTCTCGAACTTGCACTGATCCTCCTGCCTCAGCCTCCCAAGTACTGGGATTACAGACGTGTGCCACCATACCCAGCTATGTGTTGGCCTTCTTAACAAATTAGTAGTGATGTTAAGGTGTATTTTAGAAGTTTTGCAATTGTTTTTTGAGACAGTTGTATCTTGTCTTGTAGTTCAGACTGGCCTAGAACTGTGTAACACAGGCTGGAGGTCCTTCTGCCTCAGCTTCCTGGGTGCTGTGATTACAAGTGTGTGTTATGACACATCACAGGAGTTTATTTTTGTAATCAGCCCTGAAGAAGAAAGAAACCCACAGGTTTAGCCCTATTTGTAACCAGTTCTGAATAACTGTAGAGGGGTCAGAGAGATAGTTCAGAGGCATAAGCACCTATCTGGCAAGCACAAAGACCCAAGTTGATCCCTGGCCCCACATGCCCTGTGGTCTCCGCCCCAGATACCCAGGCGCCCACTGTGCATCCCCAGGAATGGGCATGGTGGCGCATGCCTGTAATCCCAGTACTTGAAGGTTGAGCAGGAAGCTCTCTGGGAGTATGAGACCAGCCTGGGGGCTACAAAAAGTGAGCACAAGGCCAGGCCAAACTGCTTAGAGAAACCATCTCAAACAAAAAAAGAGGAGAGTTTTCCCAAAGATTATTATTTTTCTTTCTTTCTTTCTTTCTTTTTTTAATGTCATCTGCCAACAGATTTAAAGTTTTTTTTTTTTTTTTTTCTTTTCCTGAGAGAACTTAGTGTCCCTTTGCTTCTGTTGAGCTGGTGAATGAACGTGCGACAGGGAAAGAACGTTTATCTGGTCCGGGCCTGGCAGAACCTCCAAGTGGCTTCCAGTGAGCTTCTTGTACCCCAGCAGGTCTAGGAGATGATGCTGTGCTCTATAGGGATTGCATAGTTGCCGTATTAATGAGGTTTGGAGTAACAAGTCTGAAGGGAGAAAACTGTGGATTCTGGTTCTAAATCCTGAGGATGTGGTGCGGGGTCTAATAGGTTGTTGGAGGTCTCCCTCCAGGCTCTGCCCCTCCCTGGGTGGGAAGGAGCTGGGGAATCCTCCTTCCTGGGGGGGTGGGGACCTTCCCCACCTGTGTGTGGCTAGTGACTGTCTCTTGAGTGTGCAGTGGAGACAAGAATTCCTTGCTTCATGTCCTCTCTGTGATTGCAGCACCAAAGCTAGGAAATGTGATTCTTTGGTATGATGGGTTAGTGGGATTTGAATTTAAGAAGCTTTCATTATTTAGTTGGTTTGCAGCCTGGAGATACATTGTGATTGTCCTGTTAATTAGGTAGCTGATCCTTTTATCTTGTATAATGTAACAGTTGAGGGGTGATTAGACTCTTCAAAAGTGTTTGCTGACATCATCTTTCCGAGAACACTAGTATATGTGATTTACTATAACAAGATCTTAGCTTTTCATGTTGGCAAATGACATGTAATATTTACAGAAGTCTTCAGTGTGGCCCAGCAGAAACATCTCAGATTTGATGTACAAAACTAAAGCCATTTAACTTTTTCTTTCAAGTGGAGATGGTATTAACAGGTTTTTTTGGTTCAAAGGTGGAAAGTGTGTAGGTGTTTCTGTAGACTCCTCTGAGGGGAGCAGTTTATATGGACACATTCCTCAGAGTTGAGCACTGGTACCCTGTGCCTCTTTGTGTGTGACTGCACAGCTTTGACACCTGTGTGGAGGGTTCTAAAGTCATGTCCATCCTGGTGTTGGATGTTGTTTTTCCTGATGAGCTTCTCTTTCTCATGCATGATACAAAGTCAGATTTTTTTGAATTAGCATAAATTCTAAATCTGTGAGATTTTTACTTATATCTGAATTCTAGAAGCTTTAACTAATAAATCTCATAGTGGTCTTTTAAAGGGTTCATTTGGAATACTGCAGCTGTATTTAAATATGTCTAACACTTAATCTACACACAGTTAAGTGCTAAAACTTACTTAAGTGTAATGAAACGCCTGTTTGTTTAAGAAATGAGGAAAATGAAGTCTTATCTGTCTGAGGCCAGCTATCTTTCTAAGTAGAGCTGTCAGGTGTTAGGCACCAAGAATCTAAATGACCCCTTTTACTTTTCTGGGAAGGTAAGCACTTTATTTTGCTTTGTTTCACCCTTTCAAGTTAGGATTGCTGTTGCTTTGTAATGGAGACTCTTTTTCTCTCCAGGAGCAAACAAGATTATGTTTTGTAATTTACAGAAATATTTTTTTCTTACCCTAACTGTTCGATGATACTAATTTGTTTTTATTTCTTAGAACATTAATATTGACAAGAAATGACAAGCTTGAAATGAGTTACGGTTTATCATTCTCTTATTTTCAGATGACCACAGCCGTGTTAAACTACAAAATACTGAAAATGATTATATTAATGCCAGCTTAGTTGACATGGAAGAGGCACAAAGGAGTTATGTCTTAACACAGGCAAGTATATGGCTTTGAGAAGATGCCTAGATATGCAGTTTTTAAACATAGCAAAAAGTGTATCTTGTCTTATAAATGAAATGCTGTTTCAGTTTTTTTCTAGCTATGAAAGGAATTGCACCCATTATAACATTTTGAAGCTTTGAGTATTTAAGGTAAAATAATTTTTAATGTTACCATGACCCTTTAGTGGAAATTGTCTGGCGTCATATCTAACATGGAGCTTTTGTTAGGCTTTATTATGATGGCCAGCATCCTCCTCCCAGCCTGTGAGGGTCACCAGGGATCCTGAGCACTCCACTCTGTCCCCCTTGTGCGAGGATGAGGGCCCATGTGCCTGCTGTGAGCACAGGGCAGAGCTCCTCCTGGGCTTCCTTGGCCATCTGCCTGCTCTCTCTGGAGCTCCCGGCCACATCCCCACACCAGCACCACTGTGCCCACCTCATCGGATCTTTATTTGGCATATACTGGAAACTTAATTTATAGCACTATTACTTCTCCTAAAGATCTTTAAGTGTTCAAAAGATAAGGCATAGTATTTGAGATTTTCAAAAATCTAACGTGGATGAGAATAACCTGTTATTTCACAGATTAAAAGTTTCATGTATTAAAAATATATTCAAATTAATGTAATTGTCTTGGGTGCTCATCTCTTGTTGCTGGGGCAAATACCTTACACTCAAAATGAAGGAAGGAAAGGTTATTTTTTATCTCACACTCACTGGAGGATACAGTCCATACTCAGCTGGCTCCAAGGCAGACTGGCTCATGGCAGAGGACAGCAGTTCACGGTGGTGGAAGGCAGCAAAACAACAAGAGCAAAAAGAAGGGAGTAGCAGCAGCAGTGACTACAGAGACAGCAGAGAGCAAGTGTCTCTCTTACGTTACATTCAGGCGGTCTGCCCCAGGCTGAGTGTAGCATTCACATCCATAATCCCCACAGTACTCAGACCCAATCCCAGACTTGGATCATGAATGAGTCACAAATTGTAGAACTGTGCCTCAGAGACTATGAGGCTTTGTGGGGACAAATACACACAAATCATAACAGTAACGGAACTTTAAGACTAATTCTAGTGCACATGAAGCTATAAAATTATTTTACTTGAGATACAACTCCTGTAAATAAAAAAAAAATTTTTTTAAGAGAATCTGGGAGGTGGATGGCAAAAGACATATTCATAGTTCAAAAAGCAAAATAAAAGTAGACAGTTGACATATAAAAAGACACCCAGGGGCCCGGCAGGATGGCTCAGTGGTATAAAGCGCCTGCTTAGGAAAGCTTGGGCGGCTTCAGGGACTGCAGTTCGATCCCTGGCACTACATGCTGCGCCAGCCCTGCCCTCAGGGCAGGCTGAGCCGGCTATAAAAATAAATAAACAAAAGTTCTGAAACAAGAAATGAATGAATGAATGAATGAATGAATGAATGAATAAAATTCTTTAAAAAAAAAAAAAAAGAAGAAGAAGAAGAGAAAAGAACCCATTTATCCAGCAGCAATCAGGCAATAAGAATCTTAGCCTGGAATCAGAGCCCAGAGATTTGGGGTGTGTCAATGGTCAGTGTCACACACCCTGACAGAGAGTCTGCCATGTACCTGCATGTGAAGTCACAGTGGTCATTCCTGCAGCCTGACTTCTAGGGCATGGCCTCTTGAGACGGGGTCAGCTTCTACACGTTTAGCTGGTAGTGACAGTGATTTCTGGAGACTGGGAATAGACTAACTTGGCCTGGCTGCTTATTCCTTGAGGATCTGTTGCGAGCAAGTCTGTGGCAGCCCCTATTGCAGTAAAACAGCTTAGTAAAAATACACCACTGGGAGCTCAGCATTCTGGCGGGAAGCAAATCAATAGTTCAAATACATTTGCAACACTGTTGCTTATTTTATCTGCTTTGTGTAATTTAAACTTCAAGAAAGTAGGAAGAAGCCAACTTTGTGGCCATGCCACATGGGCTATGTGATTGCCTTGAACTGCTCTGGTCCACAGCTGGACAGGTGGCCTCACTCAGCCATTCTTTATGTTACCTGTGTCTGCATCTCTACCACCATTGAATATGCTTTAGGAAACACTTGTGGGGACTTTCTGGCTGGCTCGGTTGTCTAAAGCACCTTCTTGAGCAAACCGAGTCAGGCAAAAGGGAAAGGGCCTACTAAAGTTCCTGCTTAGGCAGAGTGCAGCATCCTCGGGGTGCAAGATTGAGACTGGGCGTGGTGGTGCACACCTGTAATCCCAGTGCTTGGGAGGCTGCAAACAGAATCACTACAAGTCTGATCTACATAGTGAGACCCTGTAGAAAAAAGAAATGCTTGCACCCACTCAGTGACATGGTAAGCACTCCCAAGTTGTATTTGTTTTGGCTTTTGTTGGTCACAGTGATATGGGTAGGAGTGAGCCTTCCCTCTTCAACATCCATGATGGTAAAGGAATGTGTAGCTACATTGACGTTCTTGTTGGACTGTTCCTTGTGTGTCCCCAGTCCTACTTCATTCAATGTGAGCACTCAGCGTGTCCTTGCTTTTCTTCTCCTGCCTCACATCCTATATTCTCTTGAGTGCTGCTGGATTGTTACTACCTGCATCTCATATGCTGCAGAGTCTCTAGCAGTCTTAGTAGCTTTCTGACATTTTTGCAAGTTTGATTCACTTAGTATTTATTGAGTACCTGCTACTCACCAAGGTTTTGCCTGTGCTAGAGATGCTTTCAGTCTAGAACCCTTGAAACCTCGGTACTTGTGGGGCTGCAGCTTTGGGCAGTATCCTGACTGCCTGGCCTCTCACCACCTGCCTCAGAAATTGTGAGCTTATGGCGCGCTCAGAGTTCTCACCCACTGAACTTTCACTCATCCCGTATTAGTTACACTGGGCGCTGCTAGGTCCTTTGCCTACCACACAGGAGACCCTGGATTGCTCCCAGCCTTGGAAAAAAAGTTGTCATTTGGGAATGGCATTTTCATTTCAGTTCTTTAAGCAAAACATGAAGGGAGTTTGAAGTACATACAGTTTGCCCTGCCACAAACAGCTCCCCTCATGTCCCCATGGCATTTCTTATGGTGGGGATTTTAAAAAACTGTATTTTATTGGTATATTTTAGATATACATGATCATCGCATGATCCTGCGAGGTTTGTGCCTGACATGATGTCTCTTCCTTTTCCCCATTCCCCTCGCCTCCCTTCGACCCCTCTTCCCTTCCTTACTTACAAAAGCTTGTTTCTATTTTTTCCTTTTGTTCTCTTTTCTTGTCCTTTTTCTTTCCCACCCCGCTCCCTAGTTCCCCTTCCCATTTGAACATTTTCTTCCTGTTTCCCAATATCTATTATACATTTGGTGGGTATTTAAAATTGGCTTCTTAATTCAGAGAAATCATGTAATATTTATGCATGTGTGTCCAGTTTATTTCACTTAAGACTGTAGTGGGCTGGGTAGATAGCTCAGGGGCACAAGTGCTTGCCTGGCAAGTACAAGGTCCTGAATTTGATCCCCAGTTCCACACACACAGACTAGTCTCCAGGTAATCCAAAATTGCCTGGAAAGGTCTCAGGCTTCTAGGCTTCTTCTTTAAGGCAGAATAGTATTCCACTGTATAAAAAAGTCATCTTTATCCATTCACAGTTGATGGGCATTTGTGCTATTCCAAGATTTGGATATTACAAACTATGTGCTTACATGACTGTTAAAAACATGGGTGCACATATATTGCTGTGGCGTGATGCTTTCAGTTCAGAAGGGAAATAGCTGGGTCTACTGGAACCTCTGGTTTTAGTTTTTTGAAGAGTGTCCACACTGATTTCCATAGTGGTTGCACCAATGTACACTCCCACTAACATTGTAAAGTGGTTCCTTTTTCCCCACAGCCCATCAAGCATGTGTTACTGTTTGATTTTTTTTTTTTTTTTTTTAATACCTGTTCTTTCTAGAGATGGAACCTCAGGGTTTGATTTTGTGGCTCTCAAATGACCAGTGATACTGAACTTTTTTTTTATTACA
>PVJA010008335.1:17489-64905 GCA_004027025.1 Myocastor coypus
TTTTTAATAAGATGAGATCCTAATTGACTCTTCGTGATAGTTCCTGTTCCATTGGAATTTTATTCATAATCTTTGCCTACACCATAGTATTCAAGAGTTATTCCTGCTCTGGGCCACAGAGATAGCTCAGCAGTCCAAGTGCCTGCCTCGGCAAGTGCAAGGACATGGGTTCGATCCCCAATACTACGTGCCATGCTAGCCCTGCCTTGGGCATGCTGAGCCAGCCACCCAGAGCAGTCGTGGTGGTACATGTCTGATATACTACCTCTGAGGAGACTGAAACAGGAGGATCTGCATGAGTCTGAGCCATGTAATGAGACCCTGTACCAAATAAAACAAACAAAAAATTCTGCCTGTGACCAGATTTAGTGTTTTTGTTTTGCTATGTAGATCTCCGACCTACTTCTGTTTTAGTTGAGTGCATGATGAGAGATGGGGTGATGTGGGTTGCTGCCCCTTTCATCCGGCCATGCTCTGTTCCCTTGAGGTTGGGCGTGCTGTGCGTTGGTGGGAGAAGAGCTGCAGAGTGCCTCGGGTGCTTTTGTAACTTGGTCTTTTTCTGGAAATATTGTGGAGTTGACTTGGGCTTGTTGCCTGGCCAGTGATAACACAAGCTTCCTCCTTGCCTCTGGATATGGGCATGAGACAAGACCTCTTTGTGCTGCAGAGGCCGGGGGTGGGGGGACGGACAGAAACTTGTGTTTGCCTGTAACTTTGCAGCTAGAACATTACCAGTAAGATGCCTCTACTTGTGCTTTTGACTCAGGTTTGTTTGTAGGTTGCACATGAATACCAGAGCTACCTCTAGCAGTGTAGTGCAGACGAGGGTTCTGGCAGGGTTGGGAGTGGTGTCCCATGCTGGCTTCTTGGGGAAAACTTGCCTGTACTTTACTTGTAGGCTGACTCGGCCTTCTTCAGTTCCCAACTCTGAAAACCACTGGTAGCCTAAGCGATCCCCTTCTGAGTAAATAAAAGGTTTTGATTGTTTGGAACCAGAATCCTACCTTGTGCAGACTGGTGCTAATATTGAAGACTGCCACCAGCGTTTGAATTCAAGTGGATGTAGGCTTGGTTTCTTTATTCTGACTTCATCCTCTGTGTTAGTGCAGACCTGCAGCGTCTGGAGGGTTCTCACCTCAGGCCCTGTGTTCTCCAGCCTTCCCTGACCTGTACTCCCTTTGCTTTACAGGGTCCTCTTCCTAATACCTGTTGCCATTTCTGGCTCATGGTTTGGCAACAGAAGTCCAGAGCAGTTGTCATGCTAAATCGAGTTGTGGAAAAAGAATCGGTGAGTAATACTTAGTAGTTACAGTTTAGTGTATTACATATGCACTTTACCAGAAAGGTTTTTGTGTATGTGTGGGGTGTGTGTGTGTGTGTGTGTGTGTGTGTGTGTGTGTGTTTGTGTGTGCATGTGTTGGAGGGGGATTGATTCCTTAACTTGGCTCCTAATAATTGCTCAAGGATAGAAATTAGATGTTTCCTTGGGCTTCATTCGAATCTTTTTTTGTTGTTGTCTGTCTGTCTGTCTGTCTTTCTTTCTTTCTTTCTTCCTTTCTTTTTGTATTTAGTGTCTGAATCAGCGTCTCGGTGCTCCCCGTGGGCAGGGCTGGCATGGCCGGCTGCCAGGGATTGAACCCCCGTCCTGCTGCTGTGCTTTGCCTAAGCAGGCACTTTAGTCCACTGAGCTATCTGGCCGGCCCAGAATCTTTTTACATTACTGCTACAGTTTGGGAAATTATCAATAAGATTAAATACTTTTCATTTTTATAGTTGAGTCATCGCATGAGACAGGAAGTATAAACAGGGAAATTTCAAATTATGATCATTAAGTACAGTGCCTATTAGGAATATAACTTTGATTAAAATATTTATTTTTGTAACTTTAGATATTATTTCATTTCTGTCAAACAAACTGTAAAGTGTTGTCGTTAAGTTCACTTCCAACTTTAAGATCTTGTACCAGTGGATGTGGTAGCACAAGGTAGCCTATGATCCCAGCACTCTGGGAGGCTGATGCAGGAGGATCACAAGTTCAAGCCAGACCTGGGCATCTTAGTGATTTAACAAGACCCCTGTCTCAAAATAAAAAAGGGCCAGGGATGTAGTTCAGTGAGAATTCCCTGGGTTCAATCCCCAGTATCATGAAAATAATTTTTTTAAAATGTTGTTCTGCTTCTTGAGATTCCTGATTCTTACTCTTTTTCAAAATTCATGCTTGCTGATTTGCAGTGATGATGCACATTTTGTGTTCCTGATGTGTAGTGGCATTGACATTCAAGAAGGTCCAGGGTTGGCATGGTCATTGAAGTGGTTTTCAGTCTCTAAACTCATACAAACATTGTCATTTTCGGCAGCATTGCAAATTAGACAGTTTGTAAATTTCTTCCCTCACAGAGTGGAGTATAATTACTGGTAGTAGGATAATGGCACCACCGGAATTCAGAAATCATCTTTATAGGTGGATGTGAATGCTTGAGATTCTAGTTTAATTACTTGGGGGAAGATTCTAGCTATTTCTATAAGAAGCCTGGGGCTGAGCTGAATCCTAGTAGAAACTTGCCAGCATGTCCAAGGTCCTCAGTTCAGTCCCCAACACTAGGACAAAAAAAAAAAAAAAGGCCGGGTTTTTCTGCCTTCTGTGTGCTTTCTTTTTCTACACTGTGAGTCCTGGTTTTCAAAGATAACTGAGATACTGAATGTTTTATAATGATTCATTTCCTTCATCCTATCCCACATAGAAAACAGAGCCGCAGCTATTCTGTCTGTTCTGCTAACAAAATAAGTTATGAAAGTAATCTGTCTTTCACAGTTTTTCCACTCTCTTCCTGGCTTTCTTTTTCTCAGTTGCCCTTACACTGTAGCAGTCTCCTACAGCCCTTCTCCAGCATTCTGTTCAGTTCCCCATCATCTCTGTGCGAGGAGATGGTAGCTCTGCCAAAATGAAAACCTGGGGGTGCTCAAGCCCCTCGGTGGAGCATGTTACAGTGTTTGAACGTGTTATGCATATTCTTTGTTTCTCTTTTCCAGACTCCTTGCAAGGCCTATTGCAGGATAAACACCACAATAACAGCTACCATGTTCTAGTCTTCAGGGAAGAATGACAAGAACACAAAGCTTGTGTGTCCAATACGAATGCATTTTTCCTTCCTTTTATTATGGTTTTTTGTTGTTGTTGTTTTGTTTTTGTCTTTTTGAGACAGGGTCTCACTATGCAGTTCAGGCTGGCCTTGAGCTCACTTTCGTAGCCTAGGCTGGTCTCGAACTCGCAGTGATCCTCCTGCCTCAGCGTCCCAAGTGCTGGGATTACAGGGGTGCACCATCATGCCTGACCTTTATTATGTATTTTTAAGGTAGAGAATTGAACCCAGAATTTTTGCCCTGAGCTGCATTCACAGCCTTGTAAACAAGTATTTGAGAAAATTTCACAAAGATGACCAGGCTGGGCTCAAACTTGTAATCCTCCTGGTTTAGCCTACCAGAGTGCTGGATTTATAGCTTTCCAGAATTTATTTATTGTTATTTTATTTATTTTTAAATCAAGGTTGGTTAAATGTGCAGATAAAGAACACGTGAAGAGGGCCAGCTACATGGATCTGATACTACCACAGCCTCTGTTCTTGTCTCTCCAGTTGTTGAGCTTATTTTCTAATGGCTCCTGAGGAAGGGCTCATGGATGCGGCTACCTCTGACTTCTTGTCAGTGACAGTTTACCTGGTGTTTTAATACATGTGAACAGTATGGCAGGGTGTAAAGGCCTTGGCTCACATTTTGCTTTTATTTGAACAACAAACAGTATATTACTTTTTCAACCTAAATGTGTTGCATCAATTCCTTCTGAAATCACAAATGATGTCAGAGTCAAATGCCAAACAGATTTCCTACCAGGCTGTGGTGGCGCATGCCTGTAGTCCCAGAACTTTGGAGGCTGAGACAGGAGGATTGTTGCTAGTTTGAGACCAGCCTGGGTTATAAAAATGAGCTCAAGGCCAACCTGAGCTGTAAAGTGAGATCCTGTCTCAAAAAGACCAAAAAAAAAATTTCTAGGGTATTCTACCTGTATAAAGACTCTAGGTGAAAGGCTTTGACTCTTCTGCTTCTTTCCCCTAGTTTAATTTTAGCAATTTACTAATTTGAATTAGTTAAGTAAATAGGTGATATTTGTAAAATACTTAATAGCAATTTCATAGCTAGCTATGGAAAGGAGTTATAAATAAAAGCCTTTCAAAAATGTTTTAAGATAAGATCCTTGGGGCTGGGGAGATAGCTCCGAGGCACAAGTGCCTGCTGGGCAAGTGCAAGGTCGTGAGTTCGAACCCTGGTCCCACAAAAAAAAAAAAAAAAAAAAAGATAAGATCCTTGCAGGAGCTTGCTACTGTCAGGAGCATAAGAGAATATCATGATGTTAAAATATAAGCCACTATAGGGCATGGTAGTACATGCTTGTAATCCCAGCACTGCAGAGGCTGAAGCAGGAGGATTGCCATGAATTTGAGGCCTAACTAAATTGACTTAGTCTAACTAAATAAGTCAAATATGGTGGTAACTGTTCCTAGGCATGACTATTTGAATAGGTATAGTATGAGGTTTGTTTTCTTCTTTCAACATTTGTGGTTTCTTAATGTCTCATCTTTTTAAATATAGGTTAAATGTGCACAGTATTGGCCAACAGATGACAAGGAGATGGTGTTTAAAGAAACAGGATTCAGAGTAAAGCTCTTATCAGAAGATGTGAAATCATATTATACAGTACATCTACTACAATTAGAAAATATCAATGTAAGACTTTTCTTGCCTAGTAGTTTGGAATGTATGTGATACTTTGTGGACTTATTTTCAGATTTGGACCTTGATACAACATACACATTTGAATATCTGTGATGGTACCTAATCATGAGTGTTTGCTTTTAGATTTTGTTTTATTTGGGGGAGAGTACTGGAATCTAACTCAGGGCTTCACACTTGCTAGGCAGGCATACACCTCTGGGGTTAAATCCTTAGCCCCCTAGATCGTGTTTTTTTTTTGTGGGACCGGGGTTCAAACTCACAACCTTGCACTTGCCCAGCAGGCACTTGTGCCTCGGAGCTATCTCCCCAGCTCCCTAGATCGTGTTTTTATTTGCACTAATTATTTAGGGTTGCTTAAGACAACCTAGAAATCCAGCTCAGCTTGATAATTGAAATTTAAATATTATATTTTGGCCTGAGGCTGTAAGTTGGTGGTAGGGTATTTTCCTAATAGGCTGGAGACACTGGGTTGAATCCCAGTACTTAAAGGAGGGTAATGGCTAAGAAGGAGCTTGTGCAAGGTATGGGCATCAGGCCTATAATCCCAGCTACTCAGGAGGCTGAGGCAGGAGCACGACAAGTCTGAGAGTGGCTGCATGCCTTTGGTTTGGTCCTCAGCACTGCTGAGGGGTAAAGGGGCCTCAGCACAGGGCAAACCTTTCTTATTAAGGTGAAGGGGATAGACGAATTTCTCATTTCTGAAACAACCCTACTTGGGTATTAATTATACCTTTAATAATAAGATAGATTTTTATTTATATTTGTTATTATCTTTTTCATTAATGTATTTGGTACAGGGTCTCACTACACAGCTCGGACTCGTGATCCTCCTATTTTCAGCCTCTCCAGTGCTGGGATTACAGGCATGCGCCATCAGGCCTGGACTCGGTCACTAGCTCAGTACACTGCAGGGGTGGAGCCAGCACAGCATGAGGGAGCAGGGATCGAATCCTGGCCCCTGTGCTTGCCAAAGCAGGCACTTAGTCCACTGAGCTATGGATTTTTATATTTGTTGGATTATAAAATACATATATATATATATATATATATATATATATATATATATATAGTAATCCACAATAGTGTGGATAGTTACTCTATCTTCATATGTTATTTTTTAAAACCTAAAATGCATTAGGATATAGGATTTTTTCTCTGCTAGATTACCTACTAAATGTCAGACCAAACTCAGATGGAGGTCTCCTAACTTCTGGCATAAAGATTTTTTTTTAAAAAGAACATGCTAGTTCTTAGTTGGGCATGACAGCACACACCTGTACTCCAAGCACTCTTAGAGGCTGAGACATAAATAACAAATTTAGGCCTGAGCAACTTACAATGTAGTGAGACCTTGTTTCAAAAGAATAAAGGGCCAAAGAATATAGGTTGTTGTGAAGGCCCTGGATTCAGTTTGTATGCCAAAAAAGAAACAACAACAAAACCCACAAGACAGAAGCTGGTTCTTCCAAAGGAACATTGAGGCCCAAGCATCTTTTGGAAGCCAAGGTTGTCACATGAGCTGGTCACCTACTGTTACTATGAACTATGTGGATAACAGAATGATTGCTTACCCTTGGTGAGAGGCTTGGTTGTACTTTATAGCTTGATGGGGACCTGGGGACGTTAGGTGAATAAAGCGGCCTTTCGTTGCAGAAGTCATGGCCCAAGCAAGTCTCTAGGCTAGGAGCCAGTCGCACCCCCTCATTGTACTGTGCTGTCATCTGATAGCAGAGGGCAGGGTCTGCCGCTGACTGCTGATTGCTCCAGGGCTGAGCGAGCACTGTGTGGCTGTGCTGGGCCTAGGGTGTGCAGGAAGATGGGAGTAGCCTGGCCGCAGTGAGCGGAGAAAGGCCCAGGAGCCTGTCCGGCTGCAGAGCTCTCCAGGCTCTCACGCTGGGTGTGCAGAGCCTGTCTTCTTTTATAGTGAGACGTGTACCTGTGACCCAGCCTGGGCAGCTGTTGTCTATACAAACCATGCTCACTCATGGCAGTCACCTGCCCCTGCCCACTTCAGTCACAGAAGAGTCCTACAGCCACTCTCTGCCTCCGCATCCTGCCTCCCTGTCTTACTTCCTTCTGAGGCACTGCTTTTGCTGCTCCATGTCACTTCGCAGGGCCCAGGCTTCTATGGGACACTGTCCCCTCTGTTTACGCTGCAAGTCTATGCCTAGCCAGGCCTCCTCCTCCTGGTCTGGTGAGTTTCTCCAGACTGAGAATGAATTACCCTCAGACTGAGTTTATCAGTGATATAAAATGATCCAGACAAAAGTCTATGTGAGGGGCCCGGCGGGATGGCTCAGTGGTCTAAAGCGCCTGCTTGGGAAAGCTTGGGCATCTTCAGGGACCGCGGTTTGATCCCCGGCACCACATGCTACGCCAGCCCTGCCCTTGGGGTGGGCTGAGCCGGCCATAAAAATGAGTGAATAAACAAACAAAGGTTCTGAAACAAGAAAAAAATAAATAAATAAAATTAAATAAAAGAAAAAAAAAAGTGTTTTAAAAAAAAAAAAAGTCTATGTGAGATTAAGCGAGACAGTAACAGTGCGGGTACAGTGTGATGCTGGGCTAAGGGCTAAGATCCATAAACATCATTCCTCAGATACAAAGAAATTAGTGAAGAGGTTAAAAATATTGCAGACTTTACAGCTGATTGGAATTTTTAATGGATACAACAAAGGCATTTAGAGTGTGATTATTTTAGAAACAGCTGGTATTCGTTAAGTATTCGTGTGGGAGAATTATCAGGCACTTCATGTTTATTGCTTCATTTATTCACAGCAACCTTCTAAAAGAAATACTGTCTCTAACTGCATTTATAGGTTATGTAAGTGAGGTTTAGTAGCTCTGTAGCATTGTAGGTTTTTAAAAAAAATTTACAATCTTATGTTTGTAGTATTACCTTCAGTTTGCATGGCTTTGGAAAGATATATACTTACATTGCCACAAACCTCACAGCCCCTATTACCTTATACCCAATTTGATAGTTTTCATGTATAGCGAATTTGATAACCACATTCACAGATCACATTTAAAATTTTACTTCAGCACTAAAAATGGAAGCTTGCATCTTTGGTTAGCATGCAGTGTACACATTGCAGTTTCATAAGGGAAACATGGCAAGCATGTGTGGATGGGCTGCAGATGGGGCTTGTGGGGTAACTGTTGCTGTGGATGAGGCCAGGTGTGTGCAGACACAGGTGGGGGCCCTAGGAGGGGTGGTAGGAAGACCACTGAGAGGAAAGTAGCAGGCCTTGGTGACCAGGTGAAGGCAGGACTCTTCCCCGTTGGTGACGCAAGCAGCTGCTCTTAAGATGTGAGGTCTGCATAGAGTTGGTTCAGAATAAAGCGGATCTGAACACTACAGCTCTGTATCTTGAAACCCCTAGATTGCCTCCCGCTTTCTGTACAGCATGGCCAAGGGTCCAGCTGTGCAAATGAGTGACTCTGAGCCTGAGCAGTGAATGCTTGCGTTTTCATCCTTCACATTACTGACTCATAGGAGTTTGTAGCTCTTGAGTTGTAGGGCTTTGTGTTTTTGAATCTTTTTTTTTTTTTTTTTTGGTCTTTTTGAGACAGGGTCTTGCTATGCAGTTCAGGCTGGCCTTGAGCTCACTTTTGTACCCCAGGCTAGTCTTTTTTTTTTTTCCCCCAGGCTAGTCTGAACTTGCACTGATCCTCCTGCCTCAGCCTCCCAAGTGCTGGGATTACAGGCGTGTGCCACCATGCCTGGCTTGAATCTTGTTTTAGTAAAAGTAATCACAAACTCTCAAAAACGTCCTTCAGTCTGGTTCCGTAGGGCAAGAAAAGTGTTGATTTTCAATAATCAGTTAGCAGGGAAGACTATATTACACATATAGTGCTTCTGGGAATTGGCTTCAAGAACAGTGTGACCTGAATTTGAAAAACATCAAGAGATCGCTAGTGCTGAGCCACAACTATAGAAGCAAAGAACACGCATGCAGCTGGAGTGGCTTGTGGGCAGCCATTCGTTGAAGAACTAGGAAGTGGTACAGTAATGGAGTGAGGCTGGGCCATGCCTGGTAGACATGCGCCACAGCTGGCCTGGTCCTGGCAGTCCCCACCAGTCCTCTGTGGACTGGGACTGCATGTGGTGCTGGGCAGCTACAGCAGGGCAGTTTCCAGGGAGGGGAGAAAAATGGGGTTAGAAACCCACTAGAGTCATACACCCCATTGAACAGAGGGTAAGGAATAGTTGGAATAGGCCCCTTCCCATTCCTGTGTGGATTCTGCTGTTAACTGTCCATAATTAGCTTAAAAAGAGACTAATTATAATCTTCCTTTGGAATGCATTGAACTTCCTTTTTTATTCCCTGTTTACCCACAGTAGATTGATTGACCCTTTTTGGGGTGTGCACCACTTTGAGCAATGCATCCAGTTGTACGATCACATCCATAATAAAAATGTGTGTGTGTGATTCTGGAAATTGAACCCAAGGCCTTCTCATTGAGCTGCATCCCTAACCCTTTTTGCAGTTCTTACTTTAAGACAAGGCGATCTTGTTGAGTTGCCCAGGCTGGGCTTAGACTTGCTACCCTTCTGCCTCAGCCTCCCAGGGTGCTGGGATTACAAATCTTCACTACCACACCCAGCTAAGATAATTTCTGTATACTTCCCACTTTTTTATACTGCTTACCAAAAAATGTGCAGTAAATCCTATCACTCGCCTCAGGTCTGTGACAATGACTGGTTTCCTGCTCCTATAATTTTGCCTCTTAGACAATGTCTTATTAATGGTATCATTAGAGTATAGCCCTGGGAGTCCAGCTGCTTTCATTCAGCATACTTAGTTTAGAATTTAAAAGGACAGCCTGAGATATAGCTAAGTGGCTCAGACACCTACCTGGCAAACTGAAATCCTGAGTTCAATTCCAGGAACAGCAACAACAACAAAAAAATTTTAAAAAGAATGCTGGGTGCTATGGCAGTTGCCCATAATCCAAGCTACTTGGGAGGTTGAGGCAGAGGAGTGACAAACTTAAGACCAGTCTGGGCAGCTAAGCCATGAATACTCTGAAAAATCAGTATTATAGGTAGGCAGTGTTTTTAAAAAATTGAAAAGGAGGCCTTTGGGGTGCTGGGGCTATGTGGCTCAGTGTTAGAGCATGTGCTGAGCATGCACGGAGGCCTAGGCTTAGTCTCCAGCGTCAAAAGGAAAGAAAGTGTTTTGAAATCTAGGGCCAGCTATGTAGCCCAGCAGCACTGTACCAACCTGGCAAAGCAAGGTCCTAAGTTCAATTCCTGGTACAAAAAAAAAAAAAGGAATAGAAATCATGGTATCATTTTAATTAGTTGTGAAGTACTATATCTTTAAGAGTTTTCAGTATATTGAGAATCTATGGGTTACAGTGTATTTGGAATTACTAAAGCTGTATATTAAAAACAAGCTCACTGGAAGAGTATAGGTGTTTTTTAAATTTCTACACTGTATTTTTCAGTATCTTTCAGTCTAGAAGTTATTTTTTTAAAAAGCAAAAGCTAAGTTTTAATAATGAATTTTTTTTTATTGAGCAAATATTACTCTATAGACATATCAAGGTGAGCATGGTGGCACACGCCTGTAATCCCAGCACTTGGGAGGCTGAGGCAGGAGGACCCATGAGAATTTGAGACCAGCCTGGGCTACAAAAGTGAGCACAAGGCCAGCCTGAACTGCATAGCGAGAACCTGTCTCAAAAAAAAAATCTATAGATAGGGGCCCGGCAGGATGCTCAGTGGTCTAAAGCGCCTGCTTGAGAAAGCTTGGGTGGCTTCAGGGACTGCGGTTCGATCCCCGGCACCACATGCTGCGCCAGCCCTGCCCTCGTGGCAGGCTGAGCCAGCCATAAAAATGAGTGAATAAACAAACAAAGGTTCTAAAACAAGAAAATAAATAAATAAATATTTTTTTTTAAAAAAAGAGATTTATGAAAAAAAAATCTATAGATCAATATAACAAGGTTTTGAAATATTCTGTGCCTTCTTTACAAGTGTTGTACAATAAAACTAAAGAAGTTACAAAAGCCTATAGAATATCATGCTTTGCTTACAGAAGTGGAGAGTGCGAGCTAGAGATCTGCTCCTTGGGTAGAAGGCGGTGACAGACAGCTGAGCAGTGGCCAGAAAGGGTGAAGAGGCAGGCACGTGTGCTGGTACATCACCTCAGCCTGTTGCCGGAGGGGCCTGCACCTTTGGGATCAGAAACTACTATTCTGGGGAAAGGAAGAATCAGAAGAGTAATTGTAAATGAAAATGTACAAATTATTTCTTTAAATTCCTGAGTTGTTCCTCTGTGCCTGTGTAACAGTATCCAAAAATCCGTATAAAAAGGTTATATTTACAAAATAAACGTTGTAGGTTTTTTTGAGACAGTATCATTATACAGTTTGGGCTGGCCTTTAACTCACCATGTAGCCCCAGTTAGCCTCTTGGCAGTTCTCCTGCCTCAGCCTCCCAAGTGCTAGGGTATAAATGTAAGCCATCATGTTCAGCATAACTTGTAATTCTTATAAAACAGAGTATTAGAGGTTTAGACAGCTAGCTTAGCGGTCTAAGCACCTGCCTGGCAAGTGCAGGGCCCCAGGTTCAATCCCCAGTACTACATCCTGAGCCCGCCACTGAAATTGGATGTCGTGGCACACACTTGAAGTCCCAGTGCTGAGGAGGCTGAGAAAGGAAGATCACTGTGAGTCTGAGTTTCGAGATCCTGTACTAAATAAATAAATAAATAAATATGTTTTTAAATTTTTAAAAACAATATTAAGGAATGTGAAGTGATAATAGAAACTTCAGCACAGGTGAAAGGATGCACTCGCCATGGCACATGCCCTTGGGACCATACTGGCAGGCGAATGGGGGAGATAGGAGTGAGCTGAGGTGGAGCCCTGGCCTGCTGCTGCATGTGCGGCCTCTGTCTTCTCACTCTGCGGCCCTAACTGCCTGAGTTTTCTCATCTGGAAATGGGGTTTAATTGGATTGTTAAGTGAAGAGTTTAAACAGGCCTCTAAAATAATGTATTATATGCATCAAATATTCCAGACTCCTGTAAAGAACATGTTCCCTAATCTGTAGGTGTGATTAGCAAAACCAAAATGGAAAAAAAAAACAAAACAGTATGAACTGCCCATAGGATTAAAACCACTAGGAAATGTACATGACCTGTTCAAGGAAAAAGAACTAACTTCTCCTTGATTTTCACTTTTTAGAGTGATGAAACCAGAACAATATCTCACTTTCATTATACTACCTGGCCAGATTTTGGAGTCCCTGAATCACCAGCTTCATTTCTCAATTTCTTGTTTAAAGTGAGAGAATCTGGCTCCCTGGACCCTGACCATGGGCCTGTGGTCGTCCACTGCAGCGCAGGCATTGGGCGCTCGGGCACCTTCTCTCTGGTGGACACCTGTTTGGTTCTGGTGAGTGCTCCATGGGCGTGGTTCTTCCAGTCTTTCTGTGTGTGTTTTGACAGAGGAAAGTCCTTATGTCATACCAGAACTAGGTTTTTAAAGGTTAAACATAGTTTCTTTTGGAAAAACCTAGCACTCTCATTTCTGCCTTTCAACTGCCTCTTATGACTGGTGGGATGTACCCGAGGTTATTTGAGAGATCCCCAAGAAGACAGAAAGAATTGTCTTGTGCTTTCAGATATTAATTCATGTATCATATTGACTTTCTTCCTGTTCAAACATCTCATCTCTTTTTCTTCTGTTAGAAAGTAGGGATAATGATAGTACTTACCTCGTAGGATTTCTGTGAGAATTCATGGGTTAGTTGTCATGTCTAAATAGCCATGGATGTTAGTACAGTATTATTCTCCTGATATTTTGTATGTGCCACCAGGACTATATTCTTAGGCCCTTTTTTTCTCTTTTTAGACATTAGGGTCTTCTGGTTTCCCTGATGTCCTGTCCTATTTCTGTCTTTCTCCTTCTTGTGGTATAGAATTGCACCAACATTACTCAGTATAGTCTCCGTAGTTGAGTTTCTTTCTTGTCAGTGAAGTGGCAGCTGACTGGGCTACTGTCAGAGCGTTGACTTCAAGGCCCTGTCTGTCTTCCAGCTGTTAGTCTTGCAGCTGTCCTTGCTTCATTGTGCTGCTCTCAGCCTTCTGGTGTATTGTAGCATCAGGAGGAGTCTCTGGTGCGCTCCTGTGTGTTGTGTGCTCCCAGTGAGCACGCATACATCTTCTTCTGGAACGTGTCAGGTTGCAGTGCATGAAAGCCAGGGATTAGGAACTGCTGAGTCTTAACATGCTCCTGGTGTGCTTTGCCATTCTGCCTGTGTGCAGTGATTTCAGCCAAAAGTAGATTACAGTAAAGTAAACTTCTTCTTAGTATTTTGTTAATAACATATCAAGACTGGATTATGTGTGTAAGCCTGTTCACTGCCACCATTCTTCTCCTTTTTAATTGGGAGATGGTTTCTAAAGCCAGATTAGTCAGTTGGGAGCGGGTGCAAAGTCGAAGCCATGCTCTCCTGGATCGGGGAGCTGATTTGGCTTCCTTTTCCATCATCCTTAGATGGCTACTCTCTATTCAGACACTATCTATGCCTACAATCCACACAACAAGGCAGTGGATAAGAAGGGTGACACCTGCCAAAACCTTTTCTATAAACCATTCTTTTTGGACTACCTTATGGTAGCCAAAACTTGTCACAAGTACTTCCTTTGCCTACTTTTTGGCCAAAATGAATGCAATAACTACAGTTGTTGTGGACCAGTTATGAACTGTACGGATGGATAATCAAAAGCCACCTGTCTGCTGTGTGGACAGTTGAGGTGTGAGAAGGGGGGCAGGCCAGGACAGGTGTTGAACCGCCCTCATTCTTAGGGAGGAGCGTGCCATGAGAAAGCCTAAGCACTCATCCTATAATTGCTTGTGCTCCTGAACTATAACAATGAAAGGCTTGGCTTCTTTTTGTCTTTCTTGCAGATGGAAAAAGGAGAGGATATTAACATTAAGCAAGTATTACTGAATATGCGAAAATATCGCATGGGACTGATTCAGACTCCAGATCAACTCAGATTTTCTTACATGGCCATAATAGAAGGAGCGAAATGTATAAAGGGAGATTCAAATATACAGGTAAACTTCCCTTTAAAAAAAAAAAATACAAGTTAAATATAGCTGGTGTCAAATAGCTGTACTCCCCCTAATTCCTTACCTGTGCCTTCCAAGAAGTCCTTATGTCTGCTCAGTCAGCCTCTCTTTTTTATTTTTTATTTTTATGTATTTAGTATAGGGTCTACAGGACCTCACTATACAGATCAGACTTTATTTAGTATTTTAGGGAAGGGTCTACAGGGTGTTCAGGGTCTCACTACTAGATTGGACGCGTAGTGATCCTTCTGTTTACATTCTCCCAAGAACTGGGATTATGGGCATGTGCCACCATGCCCAGTCTCAGGTACTCTGGAGGTGGGGCTGGGGCCAGCATGGCAGGCCTGAGGATCAACTGCAGCCCCTTTTTCTTCGTACAGGTGCTTTAATCCACTGAGCTATTTGGCCCCCCTTATTAGTAATATTTTAAGAGTTTTAAAGGGGCTAGGGAGATAGCTCTGTGGCACAAGTGCCTGCCTGGCAAGTGCAAGGCCGTGAGTTTGAAACCTGGTCCCACCAAAAAAAAAAAAACAAAGTTAAAGAATTTTCTTCTGTTTTTTAAACATTAGGGCTGGCCACATAAGCTCAGTGGACTAAGGCAGAGCACAGCGCCAGGGTTCGATCCGTGTGTGCCATGCCAGCCCTGCCCCTGGGGTGCACTGAGATTATAGTTTAGACTGAGTGTGGTGGCCGGCTCCCATAATCCCAGCACTTGGGAGACTCAAAACAAGAGAATCACTACAAGTCCAGTTTACATAGTGTGACCCTGTAGACCCTGCCCTAAATACAGAAATTAATTAATTAATCAATTAAAATAAAATAAACAACATTCTGGGCTGGCCAGATAGCTCAGCAGACTAAAGCACCTGCTTAGACAGCGCAGCAGCTGGAGTTCAGTGCCTGGCATGCCGTGCTGACACCACCACTGGGGTGCGATTGAGACTGGGTGTGGTGGTGCAAGCCTGTAATCCCAGCACTTGGGAGGCTGAAAAAGGAGGATGGATCACTGAGTCTGATCTGTGTAGTGAGACCCCATACTAAGTACATTTTTAAAAAATTATAAACGATATTAAAGAAAAAATTTTAATGGAGAAATACGTTTCTCAGTGCAAAACAATATGCAAAATGGAGGCCTCTGCCATGGTTGAGTGTTGAAAGCCAAGCTGATGAATGTGAAGCTGACAGAGCTCACGTGGGCAGAGAGCAGCCTCATCTCAAGTGTCTGGTTAGAAAAATTGCCCTTTGAAAGCTTTAACCAACTTAACCCTGAAACTTAAAAAGAAAGAAAATTGCTAAGTCATGCATTTGCCATCCCTTTCGTAGCTTACCGCTGCCTGCTGCCGTCTCCCTAGCTATAATCAGATGAGTGATGGGGGGGGTGTTGCCACTGAGCCGTGCCTTCTTTCCATTGTTAGATTCTCGTGCCCGTGTTGTAGCTGTAGGTTAGTGTGCATGCATGTGTGTGCTGAGGGCCTTTGTCACACACAGCTGTGGCTTGGAGCTGGTGGTCGGTGCTGCATGGCGCATCATGCAGCTTGTAGCCTCAGAATGACGCTTCTCATGCACTTTGATCTGGTGTTTAGTTGTCAGACTGAATTTGAGGCAGTTCCAGATAAGATACCAGAAGTGTTTCTGAATATTTCTGTTACTTAGAATAAAAAGCTTATAACCGTCCCAAGGCATTGATTTCTACAGAAGTAGTCTTAGCAAGACTACAGTGCTGTCTATGGCATCGTGGAATTGTTTCCGTGGCATTTATAACAACCACGTACTAAGAGACAATTCAGAAAATGTGGAGATGTGCTATATACAAGGCAGAAGTTCTATAGCTCTCCCACCCCACCACTTGAGCAGCACATTTCTGCTGCTTTTTCAAAAGTACGTTTTGACTGCCAGCCTGGGGCACACACCTATAATCCATGCATTTGGGTAGCTGAGGCAGAAGGATCACCACAAGTTCAAGGCCAGCCTGGGCTACATAGCAAGCTCAAGGTCCGCTTGAATTGCATAATGAGACTCACAAAAAAAAAAAAAAAAAACAAGAAGACCTTCAACTGGGTACTGCAATTTAGGAACACCAGCTGTGAAGTCCAAGGTCTGGTGGGAGAGATTCAGTGTCTGGAGGGCTTGTTCTCAGCAGCCACTTTTTGTGGTCCTCAGGGGCTCCCTCTGGCGTCTTTTACAGGATAGGGCTGGCACTTAAGAGGAGGTTCCCTCATGCATCCTGACCTCCAAAGGCCCCACCTTTTATACCACCACTGCATGGTGGGGCTCAGATGGCCAGGTGTGTCTGGAGAGACACATTTGGTTATGGCAAATGTTCTAAAGGAATTTGTATTCATGTGCATAGATCTGTTTATTTTCATAAAATTTTCCCCCTAGAAAGAGTGCGCATATGCCATGGTGTAGTCGCTGGAAGATGTGGCTACCCCTTCTAGCAGTGCTGGATGACATTGGTGTGCTGTTGAACTGAGGCGAGGATTTAGATAGTTTGACTTAGTGTGTGCTTAAAGTTTGAAACAGTAGCTTTGGAAAAATACCTTGAGTTAAGTGAAACAGTAAAATTCATCTGTAATATAGGTAGTAGAAAATTGTGGTTCGTGACATTTCATTTGACAGTTCTATGTTTGAACCTTAGTGTAAAACAAATTATAAGAAGTTCTTTGAAATCTTACATTATAAAACTTTGGTATGTATAATAAAGATCTAAAATTACTTGGTTAATGTGAAGACCCTAAACATAGTGAATACTCTTGTAGCTGAGGGTCCTGCCTTGCCTGACATAGGAAGGTTCTTACCCAGGTGGGAGCCGCTGCTTTCCCTCTGCACATCTACACATCTACCTCTGCCTCTTGGTCTCTTTCAGAGGAAGTAAAGCTGCTTTCTCCTGTGGCCAAAGCAGCGTGCAGAGGGGAACTTCTTGGTTGAATGTCTCTGGGGTATGCTTTCCAGTGATGTCTGGTTTGGGGAACAGGGTGATGCTGGCCTTGTGGTGACTTGGGACGTGTCCCTTTGTCACTGGCCTCTGAAAGAGGTGGTAGAGAATGGCTGTCTAGTTATTTCTTACATGTTGGACAGAACTCACCAGTGAACAACTTGGGCTTGGTGCTTTCTAGTTAAGGATGTTATTAATTATTGATGCAATTTTTCAAGATACTGGCAAATGAGTTTTAACAAAACCAGAAATAGTTTTAACAAATTACATCCTTTCAGAGAATTGATGCATTTCATCTGTGTGGTATTGTGAGCATGGAATCATCAAATATTTCTGTGCTGTCTGGCCAGTGCCCTTCGGACCATACTGATGTCCCTGCCTCCATTTCTGGAGCTGGTCATCTGTGTTTTCTCCTTCTTACCTGGTTAGCAACACATTGGTTTTACTCATCTTTTTTCTCAAATAAGTAGCTCTTGGTTCTCCTGATTATTTCTGTGTTGATCGCCTGTTTTTTGATTTATTGATTTCTGCTCAAATTCCTTTTTTTTTTTTTTTTTCTTTCTTTTTTTTACATATTTGGCTTTTGCAGGGTCTTACTACGCAACTGAGACTCTTGGTGATCCTTTTGCTTTCAGCCTCCCCAGTGCTGGGATTATAGGTGTGGCCGCCACACCAGTCTCAGTGGCTGGCTTAGCCTGGCCTGGGCTTGGCTAGCAAAGCGCACAGTGCCCACACTTGCCTAAGCAGGCACTTCAGTCCACTAAGCTCTTTTGCTGACCCTTTGCTCAGATTCTTAGTTACTTCTTTTCTCCTTACTTTGGATTTAACTGGTATTTTCCCTAACATGGATGCTGATTTTGACTCATTTCTATAAATTTTGCACTAAGCCCTGTATCTCAATATTTGCCATGAATTTTGTTTTCATTTAGTGCAAAAAAAATTTTTTTTTCTTTTTTGCTTTGCATTGAGACAAGGTCTCACTCATTAGTACAGGCTGGCGTTGAATTTGTGATCCTCATGTCTTGGCCCCAGATCTCTGATTTTCTCTTGAACTTTGATCTTTATGTAGTCCACACGTTATTTAGAAGCATATTATTTAGATTTCTGTGTCCTTGGGGATTTATCTTTTGTTTTTCTAGTTTAATTCCAGTGCCACCCAAGAAGAGCTAGTGTATGATCTCTGTACTTTTTAAAAATAAATTGAGTGTGTTTTATGGCCAGAGTGTGGGGTATCTTATCGGGGAAGTGTTTTATTTATTTATTTATTTTTGAATTTTGTTTAAATTTTATTTATTGTTTTTTCTTGTTTCAGAACTTTTGTTTATTTATTTATTTTATTTTTATTTATTTATTTATTTATTTATTTATTTATTTTTGTCTTTTTGAGACAGGGTCTCACTATGCAGTTGAGGCTGGTCCTGCGCTCACTTTTGTAGCCCAGGCTGGTCTTGAGCTCGCACCAATCCTCCTGCCTCAGCCTCCCAAGTGCTGGGATTACAGGCGTGAGCCACCACGCCCGGCTTTTGTTTATTTATTTTTATGGCCGGCTCAGCCTGCACTGAGGGCAGGGCTGGCACAGCATGTGGTGCCGGGGATTGAACTGCGATCCCTGCAGCCACCTAAACTTTACTAAGCAGGCGCTTTAGACCAATGAGCCACTGCCAGGCCCCGATGTCATGAGTTTTAAAATGAGTTTATTAAAGACTGTTCTTAGGAGGGCTACACTTCTGATTTGTCATTAAAACAAAAGTGATGTTTCTTCATGCTTTATAGTACAGGTAATGTAAAAGGATAGAGTTGTAAGCATTTTCCCACCAGAATTCTGATAGTACAGCACAGTATGGTCATTTCTGCAATGCTAGAATAAGTAAAAAAAAGTCTCTTCTGTGCCTCTTTTCAAAGAGCAATGAGCAGCAGCAGATGGTGGTATAAAGAGGCCACTTTTCCTTCCCCTTCATTCTGTGGTACTAGAGCCAGTATTTTTACCATCGCATGCCACGATTTTCACTTTATCCACTTTAATAAGTTCTGTTTAACTTTAATAAGTTTCTGAATTCTACGTTGTTCAGTACAGAAGTCCACACATTGTCGCAGAACCTGTACGTGTTTAGAGAGCCTGGTCCCTGCAGGAGGCGCTTCCCGCCACGCAGTGCAGCAGTCCTGCCGCCAGGGCCCGCAAGGGGCGCCGCCCAGCTGACCACTCAGGGAAAGTGTTTTAGAGGCACCACGTATGCAGCTATTATGTTGGCTTCTCCCGTCCATACTGATCACTGTCAGGCCAATCTGCCAGGTTCTGGTGGAACAGTGTTAAAGTCTTCAGCTTACAAACATTCGTTTCCATTTTTCCTTGCAGTTCTTACAGTTTTTGGGTCATATAGTTGGTACTCTGCAGTTGACTCCCTTATTGTGGAATGACCCCTTTTCCCTGGTAACTTTTTTTTTTTTTAATTTTTATTTATTTATTTGTGTATTGACTCAGCCTGCCCTAGGGGTGGAGCTGGTGGTGCCAAGGATCCAACTGCAGTCCCTGCGATTGCCTCAACTTTCCTAAGCAGACAGGCGCTTTAGACTGCTAAGCCATCTCGCCGGCCCTCCCTGGTAACTTTTGTTGCTCTGAAGTCTACTCTGTCTGAAATTATGGTGAGGTAGCTCATCAGTCTAAAGCACCTGCTTAGGCCAGCTTAGGCAAACACACAGGGACCACGGTTCAATCCCCAGCACCACATGCTGTGCCAGCCCACACATACTGCTTTATAGAAAACGCCAGTGACCTTTACTTGCTTAGGTATTATGTATTGCCTTAGTTGTTGCTTGCATTGCCTTGTGTTTTCGTAGAGGTAGTGTTGATGGTGACAGTGACCTCTAGAGTGATCTTTGGGTTAGAAAGTGATGCATGGAATGAGTTGTGGTGGGGCACGCCTATAATCCCAGCACTCCAGAGGCTGAGACTGGAGAATTGGCTGTGCGGTTCAGACCAGCCTGAGGGCTACAGAAGTGAGCACAAGGCCAGCCTAAACTGCATATCAAGACCTTATCTCCAAAAATAAAGTGATTCAGAGATTGATAGCTGGCCATTAGATACGCTTAAAGCGATTATTTGTATTTGGTACAGGGCCTCACTGCTCAGGTTGGACTCATAGTGATCCCCCTGTCCCATCCTCCCCAGTGCTGCCTGGGGGCGTAGGCATGCATCATCTATCTGGTCTCAGTGGCCAGCTCGGCGTGGGCCAGCAGTGTGTGGTACCGGGCGTCCAACCAGGTCCTTGTGCTTTCCCAGGCAGGCACTTACACCACTGATCAGGCTATCTCCACAGGCCTGTTGCTACTTTTACGGGGATCAAACTCAGGACCTTGCGCTCCAGGCAGGCACTTGTGCCCTTGTGCTGTCTACCCGGCCGCTCCCTATACTGCTTTTATTTTGTTTTTTAACTTTATTCATGTTATGGCCGGCTCAGCCTGACCTGGGGGTGGGGGCTGGCGCAGCATGTGGTGCTGGGGATTGAATCGCAGTCCCTGTGGTTAGCCTAAGCTTGCCTAAGCAGATGCTTTGGACCCCTGGGCTATCTCGTCTGCCCTCTACACTGCTTTTAAATTCCAGTTTTAAGGGTCAGTCACCTGACCCTTTGAGTTGCTTTTCAGAGTGAGAGAAATGGATGTGTTTGGAGCTCTGGCCGGAGTGGGGTATTGCTCCTCATAGTGTGGGGCCAAGACTAGCATGTGTGGATGTGGCTGAGGTGGCATCCCTGTGGTGCCTGTGAGCTGTCATGAGTGGTGTCACTGCCTGGTTTTGCCACCCATAAGGTTAGGCAGTGGGCCTGCTTGCCCACATAGGCTTCCTGATGAGGGTCATCATGAACGGGCTCGCTACACAAAGGCAGGGTGTCATTGCTGCTGGTGTCTTTTTTAATTCACCACCATTGACTCCACTCCATTCCTTTACTAAGTGCTTCTTTTGCTGACAGGCCCTGAATTTGCAGCGTGTTCTGGAAGTGGTTGAGTAGGACGTAGGTTTTGGCATTGCCTCATGAATTGTTGAAAGTCGTGCAAGAGTGAGGCCATGTTGCTGCGACTGGGCTTCAATGAAGACTAGAGACAGTGTGACACTTGCACTGCCCAGTGGCTGTCACTGGGGAGCTCTTTGAGTCACAGGTTGCTATGAGGATTCAGAGTGATTTCCCAGGCTATGGTTAAAATTTTAGCTTACTAGAGTTTGACCAGCTGCCCTCACCTGCAGGAGGGGCAATGGCAGGGCCTGTCTCCAAAGCCACAGGAGGGCACATGGGGCTCAGGGCTGGTACAGGCCATAGCAGGTAGCTGATAAGCATTGTCGGAATGGTAGGCCTGGTGTTGAAGCTCTGAACAGAAGGGTCTCAGCCGGCAGCAGCACTGTGCTCTTCTGAGGCTGGCTTGGGCCTAGGCTGGCCCTGCGCGGCTCTGCAGCACCTCTGTTGTGCAGCACCTCTGTTGTTCACTCCTCTCAAGGGGCCTGTCCCAAGGCTGGCCACCTCCTCCCCACCCTGGCCTCAGACTTTATCCTCCAGTGAGGTGTCCTGGAGTATGTGGTTCCCTGTCTTCAGCAGATTGTAGGATATCACATCCAGAGTCTTTTGTAAATCAGCTATCCAAGACAACGGAGACACATGAATTATACAGCAGAGCAAAGCAGCCATTTCTGGGAAAGGTGGAGTGTGGCGAAATGCCTTTTCTTTTGAGTTCTGTTGTGTGTTGATAATGAACAGGTGAGAAACAAGTTTATCTGGTGTCTGAGTGGATTTTCCAGGGATTTAGAAAAATATAAATGTACCAGGGTTAAGGCACCCTTTTTGTGCAGAAGTAACTCCAGGGAGTGAATGTCCTGTGAATTCCTGGAAGCAGGCGCCATGGCACTGTGTCTGTCTGGACAGTACACAGCATTCTTTTTCCATTAGACACAGGGCTCCTGGCTTCTGTGCAAGGATCCCTGGGGTCAGCCGTCCCACCATTCGTTTGGGGCCAGTGCCTGAGTCCCCAGTGATACAAGCCAGTGGTCCTTGCTCCCACTGCTGGGGGCAATAGATGGTGGCTGTCTTCCTGGGCCATTCCTTCTCAGACCCGGACAGTTGCTGTTGCTTCCAGAGACCCACGGTGACCCTGCACTCCCCTGTCTGACATTAGCCCAGGAACTGTGACTAGAAGGCACCGGCAACACCACCTTTGCCAGCCTGATCCCAGGCACCTCCTGGGCTGCCTCCTCATTTCACAGCAGTCTGTAGAGTCACGAGAGGAGGAAGCGGAAACGTCCTCTCCTTTGGTCTGAGCCCTTGTCTTTGTGGACCTCTCTGGCCCGGTGGTGAGCTGGGAGCTGCTCTCTGGTGTCCTAAAGACCTGCTTGGAGATCCTGGTTGGTTCTTGCTGAGACCGGGTGCTGGTGAGGACCGAAATGGCGCCAGGGCACATGCATAGCCATCTCATGCCCTGTGCCGGCTTCCCACATTTGTGTGGTAAGAATAAGAGTGCAAGAGAATCAGTCTTTGTTAAAATCTTCTCTGAGTGTTTTTTGTCTTTTTGAGACAGGCTCTCACTACGTAGTTCAGGCTGGCCTTGAGCTCACTTTCGTAGCCCAGGCTGGTCTCCAACTCGGACTGATCCTCCTGCCACAGCCTCCCAAGTGCTGGGTTTACAGGCTTGCACCACTACGCCCAGCTTTTCTTTGAACACTTATTTGTTTTTGTTTGTTTATTTTTATGATACCAGGGATTAAACTCAGGACCTTTCACTTGTCGGGCAAGCACTTATTCCACTAAGCTATCTCCCTGGCCCTGTTAAAAATCCTACCATGACTGATATTTTGGTGATACTCTAGCATACCTTGTCTCAAATGGGGGGATTCACTAGTTTTTATTGAGATAGTTGTGTTTAGATACACAGGTGATATATATACAACTGTTAAGTTCTTGTAGAAGCTTGACCTTAAAATAATATGTAATAGTGCTGTGGAATGGTAAGACATCTTTTTATTCATCCATTACTGTCATGAGGTTTTCTTCACTTGGATATTTTCAGTTTATAAGTTATTTTTATTTACTGAATTCTTAGGGTTTGCCTCTGTTTCTGCCTTGTCTTCCCTACCTAGAAACGATGGAGAGAGCTTTCCAAGGAAGACTTATCTCCTGCTTTGGATCACTCGCCAAACAGAGTCATGACTGAGAAGTTCAATGGGAACAGAACAGGTCCTGAAGAGGAGCAGCTGCCTGGGGGCCGGTGCACAGGGCTGTCCTCCAAAACGCTGGAGCCCATGCAGGAGAGCAGCGAAAGGTGAGCTGCCTGCATGGCTTTGAGGAGGTGGGCTGCCAAGTGCATGAGCAGTGTGAGTCCTCTGGCCAACTAATGTGCAGTTCATGCACATTATTACCTAGGAGCTTTCACATAGTAGATGATGTCATAGTTCCTCTCAAAAAGCTTTCAGTCCTATTAAAAAGGCAGTACCGCTGGGTACAGTTGTGTACTCCTTTAATTCCAGCCACTGGGGAGGCTGAGACAGGATAATCACAAATTCAAGGCCAGCCAGAGAAACTTAGTGAGATCCTGTTTTACAATAATCTGGGGATTATTGTAAAATAGCTCAGTGCAAAGGCCTTGAGTTCAAGTCCCAGTCCTAGAAAACAGCTGAGGAAACAATACTGCTTCAGTGAAGGAACAGAGTAAGGTGCTATAATACCAAGTGTTATGGTACAGAAGACAAACAGTATGAACTCCTGTCATTTGTACAAATATTGTTTGTACTAATCAACAACATGGTTAGTAATACAATTATGGCTAGTTCATGTAGTGCTGGCCAAATAGCTCAGTGGATTATAGCACCTGCAAGCAGGCTCAGGGGTCAGGGGTTCGATATCCGGGCCTGCTGTGGTGGCACATGCCTGTAATCCCAGCTCATGGGAGGCTGAGGCAGGAGGATCAGTGCAAGTTCAAGACCAGCCTGGGCTACAACAGTGAGCTCAGGACCAGCCTGAACTGCATAATGAGACCTTGTCTCAAAAAGACAAAAAAGCAAACAAAAACCATACATGTAATTCCATTATCAAAGGAAGAATATCTTTTTCTTCAAAATCTCCTTTTATACTTTTGAGTTTTTGATTCTGATCAGTGTAAGTGATTGAAAATTTTCAAGTTAAAGTAAATATCCAGGGTTCCAAGTATCTCACGACACACTGGGAAGCTGTATTGGATGCTACGGTGTAACTACTTTAGCAGACTGGATGGTTCTTGTCTCCTTTTTGTGTCCCTGAGCAATTATCTTCTTTCCGTGACATAGACTTTTACTGTGTGTGAGCTTGCAGTAGTTATACTTGGGAGACAGGGATCTTGTGAGGTCAGTGACAAGGCTCCTTCACTATGTAGCTGTGCGTGGGCAGGGTGGGTACAGTCTATGCTGGGCTCATCCTGGGCTCCAGGTATAGGGTCGGGTGAAAGATGACATCTCTACAGATGGTCTGTTTTTTTGTTGTTGGGTTTTTTTTTTGTTTGTTTGTTTTTTTTTTTTTTGGGTTGGGGGGTCTTTTTGAGACAGGGTCTTGCTATGCAGTTCAGGCTGGCCTTGAGCTCACTTTCGTAGCCCAGATTGGTCTTGAACTCATACCAGTCCTCCTGCCTCAGCTTCCCAAGTGCTAGAATTACAGGCGTGTGCCACCACACCTGGCTGTGTTGTTTTTATATTTTAATAATTTAATACAACTGGGCAGTGTTATGCCTTATTTGTGGCTTTAGTAGTTTCAGACTGCAAGTGAAATGTAAGCTTGGTTATTTTCCTTATTTTACCTTAAATACACTTTAAATCTGGAAGAAACGGTGTTTTAAATAGCCCTTTTCAGTAATAAGGGTTCCATATTTCTGGTGGTATTGGTTTTTTAAATGCCTTTGGCTGGTCCAGAACCAAGAACGAACTGACTGGTAACTTGGGGTCCGTCTTACTTTTCTCTCACTGCTGAGACAAAGTACCTGATGTCCAAAGTTAGAGGAGGAGAGGTGCGTTTAGCTCACAGTTGGCAGGTCTCAGTCCCTAGTCACCTGGCTCTGAGGCAGGGTGGCCTCACAACAGAGAAGTTGGTGGTGGCGGGTGGAAGGTAGCAAAGCAGCAAGGGGTGGCCACAGCGCCTTCTGTCCTCTGCATCTTACCCAGGCTGCTCAGGACAAGGAGCGTGCACACCCCTGATCCTCATGCCCTTGATCCTAGCGCTGCACCTGAACGGATGCAGCACCACACACTCACGAGATGCAGCCGCCTCTGACGAAGCCCACCCGGGACCGCTTGAGGCTAGACGCGGCTGTGCCAGGGCTCTTGGTGTGTTGGGTGCAGAGGTTTTGTTTTAAAGACACCCACCAGCCTGTGAACAGTCCCCCGTGTGCTCCCCCTTCCTGTGGGAACGTTACAGTGCAGCCATGCGGGAGCCACAGATGCTCACAGCGCTGCTCTGGGCAGTGCAGACCCATCTGCTCGCAGGGCCAGTTTTCTCTTTTTTCCTTCCCTCTGAGACAGACCAAGTTGGTGCAGGTCCCACCCAGCACACAAGGAAGGGGGCTCAGCAGAGCAGGCTGAGAGAGAACAAGGTGGGCACATGCGGGGGCGCTGAAGCAAGGACTGCAGAGACACGGCACCCTGTGAGGAGATCAAATGCATACTCCTTTATCAGTTGAAGCTCAGCTTTCAGAGAGATTCAGCAGAGTGCTTGTGTCTGTGCATTTCCATGATCAAATAGCCTGCAAAGCAGTTTCTCATGTTGAAGGTCCAGTCCTGTACTCCACTCTAATAGCTTATTAAGTGATTGAAACTTTCATTTTTTATTTTTATTTTTTTGAGACAGGATTTCACTGTGTAGCTCAGGCTGGCCTTGAACTCACAGTGATCCTCCTGCCTCCGCCTCCTGAGCACTGCAATTACAGGTGTGCACCACTATGCCTGGCATTAGAACATTTTCAAAGAGGAAAGATGGACAGCAGAGCAGGAACTCTCCTAGTACACACAGTAGATATAGCATTTTGACATACTTTTGTTTGGAAGTGTGTGCTTCTGTGTACATTGAGTATGGCATGGAGCCCCCCCCCACACACACACACACACACTTCATGTAGAGTAGAGGAAATGGGAACCGTGTGGGTGGCCTGGCGTGGCCCTCCCCTTGGCTTGCTTCCTTTCATGCATTTTTCTCTGTCCACAGTGCTCTGCGTAAACGTATTCGGGAGGACAGAAAGGCAACCACGGCCCAGAAGGTGCAGCAGATGAAACAGAGGCTAAATGAGACTGAGCGAAAAAGAAAAAGGTGGTTATATTGGCAACCTATTCTCACTAAGGTTGGGGTTATGTCAGTTGTTTTGGTTGGCGCTCTGGTTAGCTGGACACTGTTCTTTCAGCAGTATGTCCTGTAAGTAAGCCTTGCTGCCCGCACGCTTCCGCACTAGGAACTGGCCGCACAGCGCTAATTGCAGGAGCCCTGCTGGTAGCAGCAGACGCTAACCCCAGACCAAGTGGTGCGGTCAGCTCGTCCTCAGCAGACAGCCCACCACCTCAGGACTCGCCACTGCAGGCTCCTCTGAAAGCCAGACTGTAAATCACTGTCTCAAATAAAGACATTTGTGTTTGTTAAAAGCCAGTCCACTGCACAGCTGTTTTCACACATGTCCAGCGTGGTCTTTCTCCTGACCAATCCTTTATTACAAGGATTCACTTTTGAAGGCTCTCTGGATGTTGACCTGCATTTGATATAAGCAATAAATATTGTGGTTTTATCTCTGTTATTAATGGGAAGAAAATGACCATTAAATACTGTGCTTAATGTATAATGTACTATTGGTGTGGGCATCAAGACTTTATATACTTAGCCATTTCAGGGTAAATATGTTTTATAAGTACCTATTTAATCTTAATTTTGTAGTTCAATGTACTTTTTAAAAGCTCAGTTTGAAAGAATGTTACCATAAGAAAATAAATGGTACGTTGATTCAATTGTACTGGATACCTTTTCCCTTTTGCTAGAGAAGTTTGGTATGAACAATTATAACTCTGAATAAGCAGTTTCTGCTACGTATTTGGATTTCATATATATATATATATATATATATATATATATATATATATAGTTTTCCCTATTTTTAAAAGAAAAAGAAACATTTTTTCTAGAAAAATCTTGGAAAGAAACGTCTTTGCTGAGAAAGTCAAGGAACAGTCAGTGAAGACTGTAAAGAAACGGGTTTCTGTAAAGCACATGACTATAATGTGTTCATCTTTGGGGAAAGTTTCAATGTAATTGCCCCAATTTACAGCCAGTGTGAGTTGTGATTTAGGAAGTGAAAGGCAGCATTTTATGGGTTTCAAAGTGAAAATTTTCAAGTTCTTTCTATTTCAATAAATAGTGTGACGATGTGCGAACTTTCCATTGTCCCTTTAACTTCTTGGTGAGTGTTCCTGTAAAGCACGTTGCCTCTGGGATTTCCCTGCTCACTTGGTGGCTAGCTCTCTTTAGATGTTAGCACTCCTCGCAGTGTTACTAGGTAGTCGACATGAGCGTAGTTGTTAGGTGCTGGAGAGCACATATTATTTCAGTGGCTGCCAGACTGCATTGCAGGAGGCACAGAAGATGCCAAGCCACTGCTCTTGCTTCGGCTGTGTCTCGCACACGACACAGGGTGCAGGGGGCTTCGTTAGGTAAAAGGGGGCAGGCAGGTCTTGCTTGATAGCCCTTGATGTAGATGCTGACCTAACCCAGCAGCCTCTGGGAGGTGTTATCTGATACAGAAGGGTGAACATGGTACAGGTGGCAGCGGGGAGCAGGGTTGAGGATGTGCCCGTGTCTGCATTCGGCCTTAAGCGCCACTGGGGCCTCAGCCAGCAGGGCTTTTTGTGTATGTGTGGGACCGGGAATTGAATTCAGGCCCTTGCGCTTGCCACAGCAGCGCACTTTTGGAGCAAATCCTTTCCAGTTTGCGTCAGTTCCTCTTTGTGTGTTACTCTACAGCTCAGATAGGCAGATCGCACTAAAATTCCAACTGCAGAGCCACGTTTGAACAGAAAGGTAGAGACTCCCTACAAGAAGCAAAGCCCAGTGGGGCTGTGCTCCCCACCTCTGAGGGCAGATGAGTGTGCTTGGGTTCTGCACCTCTGTTGTGCTGTCTGCCTTCCAGGGTGCGCATTGCTGAGTACTTGGGATGTCACTGAGGGTGGAGTGGACATCAGGAACTTCAGGTAGCGCTGGGCTTTGCCAGTGCCGATCTTCGTGGGCGCCAGCTGGGAGAAGTCCGCAGCAGTGGGGGCCAGTGCCCGCCCACCTGTCAGCAGTGGGTTTATCATCCCCAGGAAAGGTCTCTCTGCTGTGTGAGGAGCTACAACTGCTCACAGGTGCCCAGCCAGGGTATCTGTGTGTTGTCTTTGCTCCCCCGTTGCCGATTTCTTCATGGGCTTCCACCACATATACAGTGCAGATAATACCCATTTTCTGTATTCTTGGAGTCTTTTTGAAGTAACATACAGAAGTGCGCAGAGGACTTGTGAACAGTGTGAAGACCTGTGCAGTACTGTGTTGGCGTCTAAGGCGGGCAGTGGAGAACAGAGCTGAGGGTCTTCTCACGGTGCTGTGGCTCGGGATGTGAGGGGGAGAGCAGTCTGTGCCCCTAGTCTGCACCCACTTTGCCTGCTCCCGGCACTGAAGGGCTTCCAGTGAGCTCCAGGAGGCACGGCCCAGACTGCGTTTTGTGGCCCTGGCTCTGGCCACAGTGGTGCGCCCTGTGTGTGGCCCAGAGCTGAGCCCTTGGCTGGCCGAGGGTGTCATCGGGGCCTGTGTGACAGAGCTGATATTTCTGCTGCTTTTCTGGTGCTATCATCACAAAGTCTACGTGCAGTTCATTCTGCACTTAGAAATTGTCAAACACTGCAGCTCATTTCCCTCTCAGCAAAGCTCCCCTGACTACATCGCACTGAACTGGAGGCTGGAAGCCAGTGTCCGCATTGGCCACTAGACACATTGTTTCATGTCTCAGTGCCTGAGTTTGCCTGCCTGGCTGTTGCTCAGATGCACAGCAGTTCAGCCTGTCCAGTTCCACCCTTCAGCTACAGATGTAGTGTCACGTTGAGCCAGGTGCTGCTGGGTATTAGTCTTCATTGTGTTTTGGGTCTCGGCGAGTGCGGCACATGCGCTGCGGCCCATGATACCTGCGGCTGTCCTGGCCTGCTGTTGTGGGAACTGCCCCAGACCACCTTTGTCTGGCAGCCCTGTATCTACCTGAGCTCCACAATGAGAGCTGCTCAGAGACATCGTAGTCCTGCGTACTTCCTTTAGGTGACAGGGGCATGGAATCTAATAAGCAGAACGGAAATTGGTGTTTATTGTTGTGACACACGTCTGACCTTGGTTACTGCTGGGGTGGTGTTCATGGCGCTGACCTGTTGTGTAGTTTGGGCAGATTTCGCTTTGCTTCCTATGTGGGTGCCCCGTGTAGCAGGCACCTCCTGGGGGAGAGCGCCTCACCTTGGCCTGCTCTCACACTTGTGGCCTGGACGCCACTTGCTGACCCTTCCCCTCTGCCCTGTGCCAGATGTGAGCTCGGCACAAGCAGGCATTGACAGCCTCTGTTGAGCCTATGTGGGCTGTGGGGCTGCAAGGCTACCTGCAGAACTGCTTGTGCCAGTTTTGAGGCTCCACATGGGTATGGTAGTCCACCGTGAAGACGTCACCCAACTGGAGGCACTGTGGGTGTTGGTTACTCTGGGCCAGCCGCTGCAGGCCATGTGCTGCATGGGAACTGCTCTGTCTGTCTTCATGGAGGCCATTCTTACTGCTCTCATGTGTCCAGCTTTTCAGACATGTGATACTGGATTGTATTTTAGACTACTACTTTTTAAATTCAGGAGAAGGAACAGAGTAGGTTACTGTGAAGGGAGAGCTTGGCCCCCTGGGATGAGTGTGACTGTGAAGGACTTCTCAGCCCCTGTCTGCACAGGAGGTCTGAAGTCAGCCCTAAGCTTGCCATGCCATCCCCAGGGTGGGGCTCCTCAGTGCCTGCACTGCACCTGCTGTCTGGTCTCTTTGAACCCACTGTGCCTAATGTGAAGCAGCAGAATGCAACACAAAAAAACAGCGGGCGTTCGGACGCACAGCACTGCCTTCTCAGCCTTGCACATGTCTTTGGAAACAGTCACCCCTCCGAGTGACTCCAGAGAGATAACAAGGGAGACTAAATGAGTTAAAATAAGTGATTTGTCCTCTGCCAGGAAGGACAGTGGCGTGGCTGGACGCACACACCCTGCTGGCCAGGGCAGTACAGGCCCCTGTCTTTGGGCCACGTCATCCCTGTTGTCAGATGAGAAAAGTGAGCCAAGTTGCCGCAGAGCACGGCAGAGCTGGGACGCAAGCTCCAGGCCATAGACCACACTGATGCCCAGCTTCCTGCTTTCTCATTCTGTCATCACGACTGAAACACTGAAGCCAAATATTTAAATGGGAGAATGACACACAACACTGATACCTGTAAAAGGCCAAAGTCACCTTCTTTTAAGTTTTAAGTAGAATAAACAACCACAAAACAAAAACCGTGAAATAGTTTGAACTACAGAGACATCTCAGAACATCTGTGCATCTTCAGAACTAAACCATGCCTCATCCTGTGGCTGAGGCCCTCACTCCTATAAAGAACAACTGACGCATGGGAGGCATGCACATGTGACATGTGGGGGCCACAGCCCGTGCCAGCCAGGGCCTGTGGGCCTATGGCAGCCCACAGCATCTTGCTGAGGGGCCCTTGTCCACCAGCGCAGGGGGAGCAGGCGGCTTCTTCAGAGGTGTGAGCCAGGGAAGGAGGGCACCACTGGGGGGGGGGGGGACTGTTGGTGACATGACTTTTTATTTTTTTGGCTAAGTTCTGTGACTCTGGTTTATATTTCCTATTTATGCATGTGGAGATACAATACTGACAGGTGTTTAGATGTGGGGGTGGGTGTAGAGCAGTGGTTCTCAACCTTTCTAATGCCATCACCCTGCAATACAGTTCCTCATGTTGTGGTGACCACAAACCAAAAAATAATTTTTTAAAATTTATTTATTTATTTATTTATTTTCTTGTTTCAGAACTTTTGTTTATTTATTTTTATGGTCGTCTCAGCCTGCCCTGAGAGCAGGGCTGGCCCAGCATGTGGTGCCGGGGATTGAACCGCGGTCCCTGCAGCCGCCTAAGCTTTCCTAAGCAGGCACTTTAGACCACTGAGCCATCCCCCCGGGCCCCCAAAAAATAATTTTGGTGGCTACTTCAAAACTAATTTTGCTCCAGTTATGATTCGGAATGTAAATACCTGATTGGCATTATGTATTTTCCGATGGCTTTAGGCGATCCCTGTGTTTTGGTTGGTCGTTCGACCCCCGCTGGGGTTGCGGCCCACAGGTTGAGAACTGCTGGTGTAGAGAGAGAGAAATGGAAATAGCATTGCCTTCTCCGAAAGTTGTTTCCAAATTGTGAAATAACATCACACGTTTTGCTGCCCCTTCCAGTGGCTGTTCAGCTCATGGTTGTACTTTTTGGCATTTTAAGTACAATCTGTCCCTTCTTGTCCATCTGTTTTCTCCCCTGGGGCCTCAGCTCTGCAGCTGTATTTGGTAGAGCTGTCCCCCAGGACAGAGCATAGCTGCTAGCAGCCTGTTACCCGCAGACGCAGGCCACCTTGGTGTCCAGACGCCATGGTGCTGTACTTAGCAGCCTTACACAGGACGGTAAGTCCAGCATGTGCCAGGCCCACTCGCTAGGTTCTTGTGGCCACATCGTTTCTAAACCCATCTGTCTGTCAGTATCGTTCAGGAAAGTCATTTCTGGACCCAACAGGGTAACCTAAAAATTTGTTACCTGTTCTGGAGAAGCCAGGAACAGGAACTCACATCGTGGGTTTGAATGAGAGCCAGGCCCTCAGGCATCTGGCAACCAGAGCCACTGTGCTGGGAAGTGGCTTCTGGCGGCTCACCAGGCACACTGTTAGCCCTGTCGTGTCTGTGGTCTGTGTCGTCTGTGTCTTTGCTAACTGCGAATTGAATAGATGACTTCTTATTTTATGTTTTAGGCCAAGATTGACAGACACCTAAATGTTCATGACTTACGAACATTCTGCAGCTAAAAGTTCTGAACCATTGATGTTGATGTGCAGATCAAGGCTGAAGCCCACTCCGGAGCTGCAGTGAGGCTCCCAGCCCTTGCTTGCCTCACGGTTGTCTGTTTACAGAGTAAACTTCACATCAGGGACGAAGAGCCCACCAGCAGAAGACGTGCAGAGCCTCGACTTTGCTGCATTGCTGCGCAATTTTGATGCGTGCTAGATGTAGAGAGATGTCAAAGAAAGAGACTACTTTGTATTGTACTGCCATTCCTACTGTATTTTTATACTTTTTGGCAGCATTAAATATTTTTATTACAAAGACTTGTGTTTGTGTGCTTTGTAGTAGGACAGCTCTGCTTCATATGGTGTTCCATTTTGTTTTCTTTTGTTTTAGAGGTAGAGTCTTAATACCTAGCAGTCCATGCTGGCCTTGAACTCACTGTATGGCCAGGCTGGCGCCAGCCTCCCAGAAGTCCCTCTGCCTCTGCCTTCTGAATGCTGGAATTACAGGTGTGCACCACCACGCCCCACCAGATAAGCACAGTTTAAAGTCACTCATAAACAGCCTGGAGTTGGGTAAACTGCTATCACAGCTTTTTGCTATACATACACACACCCCATTTAAGATTACGTGGTAAATTCTCTTTTGAAAGTCATCTCTTAAGCACAGCCACAGGATTAAAGTAAATATTGAATAAACATTTCTTCAAGTCATTAAATATTTTTCCATAAGCTTTTTTGTTAACTAAGTCTATAATGAAATTCAAGAACATTTTTAAAAGACATGAGCTGTGCAACTCTGTGGTGGCCAACAGAGTCCACAGGTTTTCTGTGTAGGTCCCAGTTGGGATCCATTTTAGTTTTTCAATGTTATTTTTTGGGGCCAGTAAGATGGCTCGGCAGAGTAAGTGCTTGCTGTGCAAGCACAAGCTCCTGAGTTCAATCCCTGATACCACCAGAATATATCACTATGTAGTTCAGGCTGGGCTTGGACCCATCTGCTGATCATGTGAGGGAAAAGGCTCCATGGGCCAGGCCTCTCGGGCCCGTACCTTGATCTGCATCTGCAGTCAGCCACCTAGGAGTCAGGATGCCTGTCTACCAGGTGTGTCCACTGGTTTAGCACAGAGTAACTTAGGACAGACAGGACCAGGTAGAGACATGGACTTAGTGGGACACTGAAGGATGGAAGGCCGCAGAAGCCAGTCAGCCTGAGGGGTTCAGTGAGTCTTGTCCCCTTCTCCATCTTGCACTCCCCAGCACACTGACCACTGTGCTTGTTCATGGACAGAGCCCTGACAGCACTGTCAGTGATGACATTTCCAGGAAGCTCCATCTTGTTAGATTTCCTTTGATGGAAGAACCATAAATGCTGACACGAAAATTTTTGAAAGTTTTTGTAACTGGGACACATGGACAACCATGTGTGTGACATTCTGTGTGCAAATTGGTCATAGCTGTTGGGACACAGCCTTGTGAGGATGCTAGCATGTCCTAGAGAGCTTGGGATTGGGAACTGTGGTGAAATTTCTTCAAATTGCTGCCCACACAGTGGTACCTGTGCAAGATCCAGCTACTTGGGAGGCTGAGATAAGGGGATCGATTGAAACCAGGAATTTGAGGTCATCCTAGGAAACAGATCCCCCTCTCAATTTTTTTTTTTTTTTTTTTTTTTTTTTGAGACAGGGTCTCGCTATGCAGTTCTGGCTGGCCTTGAGTTCACTTTTGTAGCCCAAGCTGGTCTTGAAGCCTCCCAAAGTGCTGGGATTATAGTCATGTTACACCTTGCCCAGCCCTCAAAGTATCTTTAAAGTGTATTGATAGTGGAACAACTCATACATAGAATTCACTTGGAGAAACATTTTGGGGTATCCAAATGTCAGTAGTCTGCTCAACAAAACTTAAACAGTTGTTAGCTTCAGTATAATTTTAAGTAGAATTACTGCCCATTGAAAGCTTGTATCCTTGAGACCGGGCATGGCGGCGCATGCCTGTAATCCCTGGGGATGCTGAAAACAGGAGGATCACTACGTGTGTGAGCTGCATAGCGACACCCTGTACAAAATTTAAAAAAACAAACCTTTTATCTTTGCCTTTTTAATGCTTTATCTTTCCAGAAAGAAAAACAGCACTCCTGCCAGCACCAGCAATCATACTCCCCTGTAAATACACCTCTATGAATCACATGACCACAAGTTAAAAACCAACAAAAAGGAAAAAAAGATTAATGTTCATTTTGAGGTGTTAGGGGTGTAGCTCAGTAGTTTAAGCTTGTGTTTAACATAAACCTCAAGGTTCAATGCTAAAACCAGCATACATAACTAACTAAATATATTTGGTAGAAACAGGTGGGGGGAGCATTTGCAGTTCAATTTTTTAAAATAATGGTGTAGGTAGTGCCTGCCTGGCAAGTGCAAGCTCCTGAGTTCCATCTCCAGAAAAAAAAAAAATAGGTGGGGGTGCTGGAGAGATAGCTTAGCTCCATGGCACAAGTACCTGCCTGGCAAGTGCAAGGTTGTGAGTTCAAACACTGGTCCCACACAAAAAAAAAAATAATGGTGTAGGGCTGGTGGGGTAGCTGAGTGATATAAGCCCCTGCCTGATAGCACAAGGTCCTGAGTTTGATCCCTGGTACTCCCCTCAATAAGGGTCAGAGAAGGGGACATGCCTGGACCTCGAGCAGATGGCAAGGGGTCCTGGAGACTGTTGGGGGAGGCTGGGGTGGGGAAGAAGACATAACTAGAGGTCCAGGGTTCTGGTAACCTCTAATATAAATGTTATATGCTATAGATATAAGATTAATAACATCAACAAGAACTAAAACGGAAAAAAGATTTAGAGGAGGGAGTGAGTTGTGAGGGGAGGAAAGAGAACCGAGCCGGACTGTGTCTGTGTGCCCCCACTCCCCGCACAGGACTGCAAGCTGCGTAGGCTGCAAACACACACTAAAAAGTCAAAAACTTCCTGGGATGGGGAATGCATACATCTGCTTACATCTATATTGAAAAAAGAATGTGTAGAATCACAACTAAAGTTTCTAACTATATAAATCCATGATGGGGTACGGATGACATTTTATTTTGTGTTTTGTCATATAAGAAGCGCGGATTGCTTTTCTTTTAAAAAAAAAAAAAAAAAACTTTATGTTATGGCTGGCTCAGCCTGCCCTGGGGGTGGGTCCGGTGCAGCATGTGGTGCAGGGGATTGAGCTGTGGTCCCTGCAGTTGCCTAAAACTTGCCTAAGCAGATGCTTTAGACCACTGAGCTATCTCACTGGCCCTGAATTGCTTTTCTAATTAGAAAACAATCCCACTTGTCAAGACCAAGTTGTAAAAGCCTAGTAAACATTAGAATATAACATTTCCATGAAAAAGATGTTTCAATGATTACTGTTACGCAGTTGCACAGTTCTCCTCTAAGAATTACAGACTACTAAAGATGGAAATTGGATTGGGAGATAGCTAAGTGCTTGCCTTGCCAGTGCAAGGGCCTGCGTTCAATCCTCGGTACCACAAAGAAAAAAGAAAAGAGAGATGGAAATTGGATTGACTATTCAAAACCTACCAAGCCAGGGCTATCCAGATAGCTCAGCAGACTAAAGCACCTGCTTAGGCAGGCTCAGGAACTGGGATTCCTTCCACAACGTGCAGTGCCAGCCCTGCCCCCTGGGCAGGCCGAGACTGAGCCTGGGCGTGCTGACATGCACCTATAATCCCAGCGCTTGGGAGGGTGCAAACAGGATCACTGCGAGTCCAATCTGTGTAGTGAGACCCTGGTAACCCTGCACTAAATACACTATCAAAAAAGACCTATCACGCTGGGTTCCTTATGAAGTCACATGCAGGAAGTTCCCATTTGGGGTTCTGTGCGGCTCCTGGTTCTAGGCATAAGGCCTGACTATACCCAAATTGGGTCACAAAATCTAAAGGGCTGGGGAAGGCAGCCTCCAGGAAGCACACCTGCGTCGCAGCCCCAGGTGCCTCCAGCTAAGATCTCAGCCTAGCACTCCAAAACTCCAGATACAGGCCCAGCAGGATGGCTCAGTGGTCTAAAGCGCCTGCAGGCAGCTGCAGGGAACGCGCGGTTCTATACCCGGCACCACATGCTGTGCCAGCCCTGCTCTCAGAGTAGGCTGAACCGGCCATGAAAATAAGCAAACAAACAAAAGTTCTGAAACAAGAAAAAATAAAATAAAAATAAAAATAAACTCCAGACACACAGTGCTAGGTTGTGCACGCTGCCCAGCCTGTCATCGGAGGTGGCTTGCGCCGCGAGGATGGCCGGGAGGGGACAGCGGTCGGACCGGCGGCAAGCAGCCTGTGCCGCGAGCCGTGAGCCGAGCCTGCGGTGCGGAGGACGCCCCGCTGCCTGCGTGGGCAGCTCCGGCTCCTGCGCCCGAGCCGGGCTGTCTCCTGCCTCCGCTTCAGCCCGGGCCACCCGCGGCCTGCTCTGCTGGGCAGCACGGCCTCACGGGATGCTCAGCTCGGGGACGCTCCGGGGAGCTCTGACCCACACCCACGGCCGCCGCACCCCGTAGGGCCCAGCTTGGGAGGTGAGCGAGGGGCGGTGACCGCGCGAGCTCAGAGCCGCGGGTCGCGGCGCCCGGAGGGAGGCTGAGCACCGGCCTGCCTCTTCTCCCTCGGTTCCCACCAGTTACTTTAGCCAGAAGACCCAGCACGCGCGGCCTCTTAGCACAGCCGCCCTGGGGGCGCGCAGGGGCGAGAGCGCGCGCAGGAGGGAGCGCGCTCACGAAGAGCTGCTGCGTGGGAGGCGGTGGCAGCTGCGCCCAGACCTCTGGAGAGCCCCAACTTTCTGGATTACCCAAGAATCACAGCGGCTTCCAAGAGCTCGAAGGGGAAAGATCTGGGGGCGCCCGGAGGCTGCGCCCCGCGGGGCAGCAGATATGCCACTAAGTTCATTTTGTTCTGTTTTTGGTACTGGAGATCACACTCAGGACCTTGTGCTTGCTAGGCAAGCACTTACACCACGGAGCTATCTCCCCTTTTGTCGCTAAATTTGTGATAATTTATTCTAGCAGAAATAGTAAGTTTAGAGCCGGGCGTGGTGGCTCACGCCTGTAATCCCAGCACTCGGGAGGCCGAGGCAGGAGGATCGGTGTGAGTTCGAGACCAGCCTGGGCTACAAAAGTGAGCTCAAGGCCAGCCTCAACTGCATAGTGAGACCCTGTCTCAAAAAAAAAAAAAAAAAACCAAAGAAATAGTAAGTTTAAAAGAGTCTATTTTCTTTAAGGATAAATTTCAGCTAAAATTACTTGGGAAATAAAATTTTATTGCACAAGTTTTACATTCATTGCAGTTGGTGAAAGGCATGGGTAAAGACGTTCTGTCAATCCACTGTTCTTGGACATTTTCTGCAGAAAGTAGGCCCTGATGTAGTTTTGGACAGTACGAAGTTTTCCACAGAACATTTCACAGCGTGTTCACAATGTCTCAGGACACTACATAAAACTGAAGACAGATCAAAACAGTGCAGGGGGAAGACCACTGCCAAAGAGTAATTTCCAAGAACTTGGTATTTTCCAGGGCAAGGCGGACAGTGTGGGGGCGTCACTCTGGAAGCGAAGAACAGAATGGTTAATCTGCGCTGCATCCCTCTGGGCTTTTGGTTCTGACCGCTGAAGCCAAATTTTATTAGCAGGTGAAATAAATACGTCTCCTATGAGATACATTCCTTTGGGGTAAAATCACTCAGACAGTCCAAAAGGGACACAAAGGGGCTCTTGAAGAAGGGGGGTGGTGACTTGCAGGTTAGCTCAGTTGTTTAAAGCACTTGCTTGGGCCAACTCAGGCGCTGGGATGCAGTTTGATCCCCAGCTCCGCATGCCATACCAGACCTGTCCTTAAGGCAGCCTGAACCAGAAAAAAAAAAAAAAAAAAAAAACTGCTACCATGAAGAAAAGCACAAGCCTTGTCTTCCCTTGGCCAAAGCAGAAGAGGACAGTGGCAGCCACCTCGGGCAGCCTGGGGTGCTCCTAGCTCAGCAACTGCTTCAGACCCCCACAGATGAGGTAACTGTCTTTTGCTGCCAGACATTCAGCTTCAACTACACTTTTTGTGAACGTGTCTACATTTCAGGTGTACAGAGAGGCTAAAGTCAAGCTCCGCCACACAGACCTGGGTTTCCGCGGTGCAGAACTCACCTGCGGCTTGATGATCTGCAGCCACTCGTTAAGATACTCGACAAGCCCCAGTGCATCAGGGATGTTGTCTCCTTCAGAAACGAACTTCAGCAGCACCACCATTGCAATTTCCTTAGAGCAGCTACAAGAAACGGGACAACCCAGCTTCTTCCGCCGCAGAAACCCCACTATTTTTTTTATGGCCAGCTCAGCCTGCCCTGGGGGGTGGGGCTAGCGCAGCACGTGGTGCTGGGTATTGACCTGCGGTCCCTGCAGGCCCTTTAGCCCACTGAGCCATCTCGCCTGCCCAACACTGCTAGTTTCTACAGGGAGGTGGACTGCTGGCTTCTCATGCACCTCTCCCACTGCAGCATCCACACCACTCGCAGCAAGACTAGATCTGGCTCTGCCCGCCTCCCCCATGCACAGCCTCATTTAGAAGCGAGCCCCTGGTTAGGAAGGGTCTACAGCGGACAACCAAGTGGGGCACAATGGCACATGCCTATAACCTCCGCACTCAGGAGCTTGCGGTAGGAGGACTGCCAGAGGTTCAAGGGAGATCCTGTCTCAAACAAGAAAAAAGCAGGAAAGGAAATCTGGAAGAGAATGTATACTTCAGAGAAGAAAACTTTCTTCCTAAGATACCATGTGCTAAGCACTGTGCAACCTTGACAATTCAAGCCTTACAATAGCTTTCCATTTTCTGAGGAAATCCCTCTGGAGTAATGACAAATGGACAGGATGCCAGGGCTCCAGCTCTCCCATAGGCTGCAGGGAGGTCGTGAGGCTAACTGACAAATCCCCATCACGTAAACCACAATCAATCGCCAAAACCCTGCAAGTTCTACCGTGGAGTGGACTTACTCAAGAGCACTGGGGCTCACAAGGGGCGAGTGGACCTGGGCCCAGGTCTCTGAGCCCCACGCATCTCCCTACTGTCACTGTCTGCCTCGAGCCCACGGGGGATGGTGATAAACCAATGCAGAAAGCTTGCTGGCCAACAAAGCAAAACTAATTCCTAAAACCCTACAAGAGCCAAGAAGCATGAGAAAACAGAAGCCAAGTATGAGCGCATTTGCCCAACGGCCACACAAGGAAGCTGGGCTGGCGCGCAGGCAGGGGTTTCACACATACAGAGATGGGCTCAGAAAGCTGAACAGGAACTGGGCACCTTCACGCTGCATCTCAGCCTCTGAGGGTCAGGAAGCTGAAGCCACTCACGGCCCTCCAGCCAGCTCACAGCCAACTTGAAAGGCCCTCAGGGTTCCCTCACACTGGTGAAGAGCCCTGGCTGTGTGCTATGGCACGTGCCCAGGGCTGTGTTGTTCCAGGGGAACCAGTTTACAACATGTGACACCTTAGAGAAAAAGAGCAAAGTGCACTCAAAGCTGCAGAAAAGAAAATAATCTAAAAGTAGAAGGGCTGGTGGTGTAGCTCAGTGGGACAAGCGCTTGCTTAGGGAAGCACAGGGGCCAGGGTTCGATTCCTGGCCCTGCCTGCCACGTGGACCCACTCTCAAGTACACTGAGCCAGCAATGGAGTCCAGGTGCAGTGGTGTGCGCCTGTAATCCCAGCGCTGGGGAGGCAGGAAACAGGAAGATCAGTATGAGTCTGAACTGTGTAGTGAGACTCTGTACAATAAAGAATCATTAAAAAAAAAAAAAAAGCTGGCTCTTTGAAGATGAGTCACAAAACTGATAAATCTTTATAGTTAGGTTGACCAAGAACAAAAGAGAAAAAGGGTCAAATTAGTAAAATCAAAAATAAAATGGGACCAGCCCAGCAGGATGGCTCAGTGTGGTCTAAGGTGCCTGCTTGGGAAGGCTTGGGTGGCTTCAGGGTTCAATCCCTGGCACCACATGCTGTGCCAGCTCTGCCCTCTGGGTGGGCTGAGCAGGCCACAAAAATGAGTGAATAAACAAACAAAGGTTCTAAAACAAGAAAAAAATAAATAAATAAAATAAAAAATTCTTAAAAAAAAAAATAAAATGGGGGGACTGGGGAGATAGCTCAGTAGAATAAGCACTTGCCTGGCAAACACAAGGACCTGAGTTCAATCCCCAGTCCCACAAAAAATAAATAAATAAACAAACAAATAAATAAATAAAAAATGGGAACATTACTTGGAACTTTATAGAAATAAAGTGTGATTATATGATGGTACAAATTTCTACTTATGACAACGATGAAGTTGTAGAAGCTGTGACAACTAAGCCCGTGCTCCTCAGGTTCATCTCAAACTCCTGAGCTTAGATTAAGACTCCTGCCTCAGCCTCCTGCCTCAGCCTCCTGCCTCAGCCTCCTGCCTCAGCCTCCTGCGTGCTATAGGCAGGAGACGCTTTGGGCTGGGGAGATAGCTCCATGGCACAAGTGCCTCTCTGGCAAGCAAAAGGTCCTAGATTTGGATCCCAGTGTCAGTAACTGTAATAATATTCAAAAAGTTATGTATTTTTATGGTACTTAGCACTGAATCTTGGGTCTCTGTGCTAAGCTACATCTGCAGCCCCCTTTTTATAATTGTTTTTGAGACAGGGTTTCTCTGTGTAGTTCAGGCTGGCCTTAAACTCTTTGGCAGTCCTCCTGCCTCCCCAGAGCTGGGGTTACAGGTATGCACCACCATGCCCAGCAGTATAAAGTTCTGATGAGGTCTCACTAAGCTGAGCAGTGACCCAGACTGGGCCTGACCTGGTGAGTTTCCTATTTGAGGCTTCCAGAAAGCTGGAATTACAGGTGAGTGCCAACACGGCCAGCTATAGTCACTTTACAAGTAGGGTAGGAAACAGCACAAACTTACCTCTCTTTGTAGAGTGCTCTTGTGATCCCTCCTCCTGGAATCTGGACACAGTAATCAGAATCACTCATTTCTGGAATGCATGGAGTTTTTTCCATTTCTTCCCAGTTCAGGCTCTTTATTTTATTCTGAACACTCTTTTGCATACAGGGTGTAAGCAGGTACCGAAAGGGAGTGCTAGAAACAATCATATAGTTATCTTTCCAAAACTTTACCAATACTAACGCTAAGATAACAGGCTTCAAACTAAACTTGATTTCCATATAATCTGCTGTATGATGTAAATACAGAAGTGTCAGAAGACCTGAAGGGGGGCTAGGGAGCTAGCTCAGCAGTCCAAATGCCTGCTAAGCAAGTACAAGGACCCACCTTCCATTCCCTGGAGCCACATACTGTGCTGGGCCCTTGCTGAACCAACTACTGAAACTGGGCATGAAGGTGCACACCTGTAACCCCAGTAGCACTGGGGATGCTGGGACAGGAGGTATCTGTGAGTCTGAGCTTCATAGCAAGACCCTGTACCAAATACATAAATGACTAAAATGAAAAGACTTGGAGAGTAACATGCAGCACACACCGGTCGCAGGGGTGGGGACGCCAAACAGGTCAGGGTGAGAGGTGAAGATGTGAAGAGTGACCTGTGCCCCACAGCCTCACCCCTCTACACTGAGGTGAGGTCACAGAGAATGTCTCCCAGTCAGCTTTCTCAAGGCAACCAGGAGCTGTTTACATCCTGATTTTTAAAAAAATTTTATTTATGTTATGGTAGGCTCAGCCTGCCCTGGGGGTGGGGCTGGTGCAGTATGTGGTGCTGGGGATCGAATACGGTCCTTGTGGTTGCCTAAGCAGGCACTTTAGACCACTAAGCCATCTCACTGGCCCTACACCCTGACTTGATAGATGGATATATAGCCATCTAAATGAACACAACGGCAGTATAACTATATTGCATGGTTTTTTAAAAATTAATTCCATGAGGTAATGAAATACAAAACTTGGTATTGTTTTTTAATGTACCTAGTACAGGGTCTCACAACATAGCAGACTCATAGCGATGCTCCTGTTTCTGTCCTCCCAAGGGCTGGGATTACAGGTGCGCACCACCATATCCAATCTCAGTCTCGGTCTCAGTGTGCCCAGGGGGCAGGGCTGGCATGGCACAACGCAGATGGAACCAGGGTCCCTGAGCCTACCTAAGCAACTAGCTAAGCCAGCTAGCTGGCTGGCCCTGCTAAAGGCTTGTATTTTACCTTGAAGTATTCTATTTAAGAACCTAACAGGACACAGTAACATGCTTACTTGAAGGCAGCTGGCCTGCCACAAACACAAATGACTGCTTCTCTGGAAATTGCTTGGTATCAAGTCAATCTTTCCAGAGTTCTCAACTGTTGGGGCAGGCACGTCCTCAGTGGCAGAGCACGTGCCCAGCAGATGCAGGCCGGGCTCAGAGCCCCGCTGTGCACAGGCACACAGCCAGCAGCCCATACACCCTGTGTCTACTTCCCCTCTCCTCTCGCTCCATCAGCTGAGCTCTGTGATGCTGTGCACACATGACAGCAAACCCTAAGGGCATGGTCCCCAAGCCCACTTTCCTGACCCCAAGGCTTGTGTCTAGCTGTAGTAACAGCACAGGAATTAAGGGGTTCCCATGTCCATTTTGTTTTGGCCGTACTCTTTCCAATTGGAGAGGTAAAGACATCTGGGACTTACAAAATTTAACTTTTCTTTCTTTTTTTGAAGTACCAGGGATCAAGCTCAGGACCTCGTACTTGCCAGGCAAGCACTTATTCCATTGAGCTATCTCCCTGGCCCTAAAATTTAACTTTTCACAGTGTGCTCCATTAGCATAAACCCCAGTCAGGATGCCTTGTACCTGCGAAGCTGTAGGTCATTTCGTTGGTATGAGTGACTGCTTGAAAGAACCACCACTCTGGCAAATCTGCTGCTCTTCACCCACGAAAGGAGTTTTTCGCAGAAAGAGTTGGATTTATACTTTGTATGCCATTGAGAATAAAAAGAACATGTAAAGGTGAGATCTTGTTCTGTGTAGTATTTTATAAGCTTTATGTGGTGATATACAATCTACAGACACTAAATTTATTAGTACTGTACTGTCAGACCCACTCCCTATTTTCAAACTGAAAGATGAAGAGCAACTGACTACTTGGTATAGCTTTTACAGCTATGCGGTGAGAAATCTAGATGTCAAAAGACTTCAAAGAAGGAGCTGGGGAGATAGCTCCATGGCACAAGTGCCTGCCTGGTAAGTGCAAGGTTGTGTGACCCCGGTCCCCCCCCAAAAAAAAGACTAAAAAAGACACCAAGAAAAGTCATTTTTCAAAGTAATCTGTTGTTTGTTAATTAATCTTCTTCTCCTTCTCCTTCTTGAGACAGGGTCTCACTATGAAGTTCTGGCTGGCCTTGAGCTCGCTTTTGTAGCCCAGGCTGGTCTCGAACTTGCACCAATCTGCTTCCCAAGTGCTGGGATTACAGGTGTGTGCCACCACACCTGGCCCCTATTGTTAATTTTGTATGCAGTGCTGGGGATTTAATCCAGGCCCCAAGAGTGGCCATCATCAGTCACAATTTAAGTAATCTATGCCAAATAACCACCAAGAGCCGGTGCTTATGAGTCACCTACTTGGGAGTCTAAGGTAGGAGAAGCCCCAAGTAAGGCAGGGTTCAGCAGCTTAGTGAGACCTTGTGTCAAAAGAAAAATTAAAAAGGGCAGGACCTGGCTCATCTCTATAGGCTGCCTACTATACCTAAGGCTCCAGGTTCACCCCAATCCTGGAAGCGGGTAAGGGGACACACATACTGGGGACGGACCTCTACTCGATCATCTATGAAGTGCTCATCAGAAACCGAATTGAGGGAGGTCAGTGTAGGGTGCTGGACATCTGGTCTCCCCTCTCCAACAACACTGGGACCATGAAGAGCACAGAGGAGCAGAGCCAGCGGCATAGAGGGGCACCAGACAGGACCATGTGCGCCCCCGGGCTGGTCTATTGCCAACAGGCCCTGTGCACATGTCTGGATGCCAATGGGCCAGGAAGCGCTGGTTCTCAGGGTCGGGGGCGATGCTGGGGCTGTGAACGTAAGTGTCCCCCTCCCTGACTACACTTTTCACTTTCCTCTGGCAGTGCTGGACAGGAAGCCCAGGGCCTCCCATGTGCTGGGCAGGCACTTCACACTCGGCTGCAGCTTGGCCTTGTTCTTGGACGGCGAGGCTGAGTGCTGAGAGGTGACATGGAGAGCCTGGGCTACCTGGGAAGGAAAGTGCACAAGCAGGAAGCAAGCAGCACATGGGAAAGGACGTTAACACCTGTCAACCTGGGCCATGGGTTGTGAAACCTGGAGGAACCCACTGAAAGAATGACCCTGATAGCTAAAAAATAATACTCATTAAATTTTAAAGTGCAAATAGAAACAGCAACCTTTTGAAAATAAGAGAGCAGCACACTCCAGAAATTAAGAGGCTCCGCGGCCCACAGACACTGCTGGGCTCCCAAGACTCAGTGCAAGGGGTGGGTATATGACAACTAAAGCAGTGATTTTCAACAAACATGAAAAATAATATGGCAGCACCATTTAGGACAGCTGCAAGCTGGAACAAAGTCAAATGATATTTTATTTTAAATTAAGAGGGTATAGCTTAGCGGTGGAGCACTTGCCCTGAAGGCTCCAGGCTCTGGGTTCCCACTCTAGCACTATTAAAAGAATCTAAACCTTAAACAATTAAAAACAGAGGAACTGCCTGGCAAGTGCAAGGTTCTGAGTTTGATCCTCAGTTTGCGGGGTTGGGGTGGGGTGGGGTGGGGGGGTGGGGGGGGGTGGAGATAGATGGAGGGGTAGGGGTAGGAGGGAGGAAGGGAGGGAAAGGAGGGGAGAAGGGTGTTGGTATGTGCCTGTGATACCACCTACGAAGGCTAAGGCAGAAGGGTGCCAAGTTCCAGCCCAGCCTAGACAACAGGTTCTCAAAATAAATAAATACAAATAAAAAGGGACAGGGATATAGCTCCAAGGTAGACCAACTTGGCTAGCATGTGCAAATTCCTGGGTGTAATCCCCAGGAACACAAAAGCCAACCAGTGCATAGTGCCAGGAGCTGGCTCCCTTAGACAGTACAAGTGAGCCTCGCAAGTCTAGGGCAGGGCTGTGGATTCAGTGAGCCGAGAGGGTGGTGCAGGCCTCTGAAGACAGCAGTAAGGCAACTGAATGGGGCTTAAAGGATCGCTGAAGGGTGGAGCAGGAGTATTAGAGGAGTTTGAGTGCAATGGGCTTTGAACCAGGTACCACCCGAGTGTGGCAGGAGAGGAGGTACAAAGCTGAGTTCAGTCAGAACTGATACAAATATATAACTGATGCGCAGCTCCACCAGCTGGAGCATAATACAACTGCAACACGTCTACGATACTTGCATACTTGCATGCCTACCACTGTGTTGTTGTTGTTTTTTTTTTAACCAACATTATCCAATCAAGAATGTATCAGTCCTCTTTTAATTCTTTGAAATAATATTCTTTTAGATAACCATTCAAGGGCCAGGGGGATGGCTCAACGGTCTAAAGCACCTGCCTAGGAATGCTTAGGCAACTGCAGGGACCATGGTTTGATCCTCAGCACCACATGCTGCTGATCTGGCCGTAAAAATAAAAAATAAAAATAAATAAAATAACCATGCAATCATAGACTATTTTCTGTTGAATCAGAGCTCTTTTAACTGCACATACAGCACAGCAAAAAGGACTTCAAAACTGAACGGTACTTAAGTTTTTCTCTTGACATACTTCAAGTTCAGATAGGTAAATATAATATACTAACCTTAATAAAAATAGATCTTAACTGAAGAGCCACTAATTTTCTTGAAGGCAATGAATATACTATAAAGACAAAAAGAAATGAAGTCATAGACAGCTAAAATGACTTTTTCAAGCTAAATCTTTATGATTCATTCTCTCTCTCTCTCTCTCTCTCTCTCTCTCTCTCTCTCTCTCTCTCGTCTTTTTGAGACAGGGTCCCACTATGCAGTTCAGGCTGGCCTTCAGCTCACTTTTTAGCCAAGGCTGGTCTCAAACTCATGCTGATCCTCTTGCCTCAGCCTGCCAAGTGCTGGGATTACAGGCATGCACCACCATGCCTGGCTCTAAATCTTTATGATAAAGATATAAATTTTTTGCATCTAAGTATTTTCAATAATTACAATAAAGAACATAAACAATATTAATTGCTCAAGAAAAAACACTTAAGAAGTAACTTAAAACATGTCAGTGGGGTTTGTTCTATAGAATGTATTTATTTATTTTTTGTCTTTTTGAGACAAGGTCTCGCTATGTAGTTGAGGCTGGTCCTGAGCTCACTTTTGTAGCCCAGGCTGGTCTCGAACTCGCACCAATCCTCCTGCCTCAGCCTCCCCAGTGCTAGGATCACAGGCGTGCGCAATGTATTTATTTTTGAAAAGCTAACTATAAAAACCCAAAATTATGTTTTGCTAGTCACGGTGGTGTGCAGAGGCCGAGGCAAGAGAACCGCTGGCCTTGCAGTTCAGGGCTAGCTGGGGCACCACAGCAAGATCCATCTATCAGGTCTTAAGACTTTTCTTCTGACCTTATCGTAAAACCAGAAATATTCCCTTATAAAGTGTTATAACAAAATCATCCTTAAGAAAACTATAAACTTGGGGCTGGGGATATAGCTCAGTGGCATAAAAGCCTACCTGGCAAGCACAAGACCCTGCATTCAATGCCTAGTACTGGGGTGGTGTTGGTGTTGGTAAACTTCTTAGTTTTCAGTATTCTTCCTTCTTTTCTTCTGAGACCAGCAACATTTGCTGGAATTAACAAATTAGACTAAAGTACAGGAGAATGTTAGCCATATAAGAAAATCCCTGGACTAGATATACTTGCATTTCTAGGAGTTTCTAAAAGACCTGAAAAACTGTAAACTTTTCTGAGTCAAGATGCATGCAGTCTCTTCCAGGAGAAAGCTTCCCACTTCAGTAGATCCCACCAGGGCACATGTAGAGCTGCGCGAAGGCCCTGCCCAGTCTCACCTACATGAATGAAAAGCTCATGCATTGGCCAAGGGCAGGACAGTCATTAAAGGACAAAGGACCAGACAGGCCACTGTGCTTAGAGATAAGCCTTGGGGAGATAGCTCTGTGGCACAAGTGCCTGCCTGGCAAGTGTAAGGTTGTGAACCCTGGTCCCACATGAAAAAAGAAAACTACCTTATAGGATAAGTGTGAGGTTTAAATGTACTAGAATATATAAATGCACATAGCATTCAGCACACAGTAAATATCTAGTGACAATTTTTTTTTTTTTTTTTTTTTTTGTGGGACCAGGGTTCGAACTCACCACCTTGTACTTGCCCAGCAGGCACTTGTGCCTCGGAGCTATCTCCCCAGCCCCTCTAGTGACAATTTTTATCTTTAGAGGAATGTATATTGCAGTTCTACCACTTATGGGATTTTACAGTTAGTCTTATGTTAAGAAAACCATCTCTATTTCAGTAGTAAGGTTATTTCTTAAAACCATATTCACTAAGGGGCCCGGCGGGATG
>PVJA010008336.1:0-64788 GCA_004027025.1 Myocastor coypus
TCTCTCTCTCTCTCTCTCTCTCTCTCTCTCTCTCTCTCTCTCTCTCCCTGTTTTATTCCAGAAGACTTGGTTCTGGCTGTTGTTACTGTGTTTGGAATGCAAGAGGGAGGTTAATTAGCTTTTGTGACCCCGACGTTCTCGGGAAAGATGTCAACTGATGCACTAATTGCTGCTCAAAGCTCGATTCGCTTGGCGGACCGAGGTCCGGGGAGCGAGTTGCTACGGCAGTTGTTAGATTGGCTGTGAGTCCTCCAGCAGGGTGAGATGGAGGTGTGGCGAAGACCTCGGTCACCAAGAGTGATCCAGGCATGCTCAGTCCGCAGGTGGGTTCTAGGGACCACAGCCCCCAGACACTGTGGGGTCCAGGGCCAACCTGGAGGACTTTTTGGCCCGTGGTGCCAACCAGTCCTGCAGAGAGCCCCATCTATACACCTTACCATGTGGTTTCTGCTCCTGAACACTGCAGGGACACAGAGCCACTGCATTTCGCCACTTGGCTGAGGACACAGGGCAGAGACTTCAGCTTCAAGATGAGGGCCTGGAAGGTGCCAAATCCCCAGTCCAGGCTTGTACACTGGTGGCATCAACATCCTCCTTTGGGTGCCCCTTAGGAACACACCTCCAGGGCCCTGCACCACAGCCTGCAGAATGGCTGTACATCTTCACAGTCCTAAGGTGAGTGTGAGGAGCACTGTCCGGAGTCTCCTGCCCCAGCTCTCTACAGCCAGAATTGGCGGATGACGGTGGCTCAGGCGGCCCACAGAGCCCCCACCAGACCCAGGCAGCCACTCAGCAGTGACCTCTTTCAGCAGTAACTAAAACCACCAAGCCGGTGGATTTTTTTTTTTCTTCCTCATTGGGCTTAATATAATTTCTTTGATCTGCTTACTGTTTGGAACATTTCACTTGCCATAGTTAACGAATTCCCTGAGACAGGCATCGTTGCCATTTCTTGTTTCCTGCTCTTTCGTCCTGAGGCCTGTGGAATGGACATGAAGAGCCACGCAGCTACTCTTTACCTTGCTGCAGGGAGTCCTCTTAGCCTCACTGTGCAGATCTGTGCCCTATTCCTAAACACAGGAAACAGCCTGGGCGCAGCCTCAGTGGCAGCTGCTCAGTGGCTATGTGGCTGAGGAGGTCACAGAATTAGCAGCAGCAGCAGCAGCAGCAGCAGCAGGTCAGGTGGCATCTCCTTTGGGCCAGAAGCTCATCTGCGTGTACTCAGGCTTCACCTGCTGGGGGAAGAAATTCCCCCCGAGGTGTGTCCAGAGTGTCCTGGATGGGGATTATGGGAGAGAGCGTGGGCTGGGCTGAGACTAGGCTTGTTGGGGCTGGGCACAGGGGCCTTGGCTGCAGGAGCTTCAGGGCTAGGCACTGGCTGAGAAGGAGAGCGTGTCTCCTTGCACCTGACCACAGATAAATTTGTACAAGGGGAAGCCACACCTGTATCTGCAAACTTCCACGGGGCTCTTTTCAAGCTGAGAACCAATGGTCCATGGGACAGTGAGTCTATGTAGTCGCAGGCAAAGGAGAAGATCCATGCAGTTGTCCTGCTAAGCTTAACTTCTTGCCCATCAAACTGACCTCAGCCCTATATTCAAGGGCCCGTGGCACTTGTGGGACACATATTTGTGATTTAGCTGCATGACGTCATTTCCACGCTGGAGTGCTGGGGGAACGATGCTTCTGGGGCTGCTCTGTCCCTGCAGGCCCAGGACCAGAGGATGCACTGGATATGAGCTGGCCCACAGTGTCCAGCTCCAGAGAGTACCAGTGAGGAGGGGACAGGCTGAGGGGAAGCGACCTTGGTACTGGGTACATTGACAGGAGGCGAGAATCCAAGTCTCGTGATCAGCTAGCCAAAATGACTGTGCTTCCGCCCTGTAAGGAGTAATTCATAGTACACAGGTGGACATGCTTAGGTGCCATTTATTTCTTTTTAATGGCATGAGATAGAATTCATCAGAACTCTGGAGTCTGCAGGGAAGAGCATTGTGTAGGGCCTTGGTGTTGGGCTATCAGCAAGCAAGGGATATGTACCCCAGGATTAAGAAAGAGTCTCGCCCTACATCACCAGAGGAAACACAGGGTGGTCTTTCTATTCTCTCTTCTATAAAATCTTTGTCATAGGAAGAGGCCAAAAGTATATGGAATGCAAGTGTAGGGAAGATACATGACTGAGTAGCGAGTAAACAGAGGTATTCAATAACCTAGAGATCTTGCACTGCATTGATTTATTTTGTTTTTTAGTACTGGGGATCGAACCCCAGACCTTGTGCTTGCCAGGCAGGCACTTATGCCACTGAGCTATACCCCCAGCTGCTCTTGCAGCGTTTTGAAATTTATCAGCATTAAAAATTTTAAGCAAGCCTCTCTCCTAACTCCCTCTGCATGTGTCTCCTTTTGCTTTCTGTTTTCATTTATGCCTCCACACTCCCTGGGCCTAAGAGATCTTGCTGTCTGCGTCTTCATCGTGCACAGGGGGCTGATCCCTGTCGTGGGCAAGTGAACGAGGTCAGGCGGATCCTGTGCTCAGGGTGGACCCTCAAGGTGGACGCTCCTGCAGGACGCCAATGAGTACAGCTGTGTGGGCAGCTACCACCTGCTGGCCGTGGGCAGGAACAGCCTTGGTGGGGAGGCCCAGGCGGCCCAGGAGGAGGAGCCAGGAATAAAGGGAGGGAGCGGCAGGCCAGCAGCAGGGAAAGGGCTTTGGGGAGTGCAGGTCGAGGGAGAGGCGCATGCAAGTGTCCTGAGGTTGCAGGGAAAAACAGAAACAAGCCCAGTGTGGTGACAGAGGCGACAGGGAGGGGCCGGGGTGGCCCAGGTGTGCTGTGGTGCACCACACACCAGCAGGTGCTAGCAGCTGTCCCTGAAGCTGTTGTCAGGGGTGGTGCACTGGGGTGAGGCCCAAAGCCAGACTGCCCAAGGGGACTGCAGACACCCCATTTCCCACCTGCCTCGCCCTCGGGCTGGCGAGTCACGCTCTGTCCAGTCCAGCTGCCCGGGACCCACACGTCAGCCTAATACTGGACAGTGTAGCTCGGCAAAAGGCATCAAGGACTTCCCAACTAAACATCCTGGGGGGCAAGCGGAAGAAGCCCCTCCGCGAGGGGCTCCAGCTGCTTCAACGACAGAAAGGCGAGGCAGATGCATGTGAGGGCTGGGACGCTGGCAGCAGCCCAGAGCTGAATGGGCTCCTCTTCTGCCCCAGCGCAGCAACCCTTCGCTACACACTGGTGACCAACGCAGGTCCGCTCCCTTTCCTCCCGGAGTTCTGCGGAATGAGCCCCTTTGTACAAAACAGCAATCAATTGGCAATCTCTCTGTTTCTCTGGTGCCGGCAACTGCGTCTCATAGACCTTGAACTTTAAGAAGGCACAAGCTACATGTTGTTTGCTTTGAAGCATGTGACTTCTCTTCACACACGCGCACGTGCACGCGCCAATACACACACACACACAGTACCCAGCAGGTGCTATTCACACAGTCACTGCTGGGTGTGTTGGGGTGCACAGATGCACACGCAGGGGCCATGCGTCAGAATTATGTGATGCTGCACCTCCCACCGTGTCTGCGGGCCTCAGCCCTGGTGCTGTTCTCTCAGAGCCTACAAAGACTTTGCGACACAGACTGAGTGTGATCACGTGTACAGTCTGGCAGCCAGGCTCACCTAGGCAGATCTCCAGAAGACAGCCGGCAGTGGGGGACAGACATGGCTGGAGTATGCGGACGGCAGGGCTGGATGACACCCATACTGTTCCCTGGGAGCACAGCCCCTGGTGCAGAGAGACGTAAGCCTCCATCCACAGCGCCACACAAAACCCGGGGTCCCTCTTGTGTTGGGAGGAATGCAGTGGCCAGCTTGGTCTTGGTCTCACATCCAGGAGGAAGCCACTGTCATTTATCAGTGCTGGCGAAGCACATCATTGGTACTGCCTGGGCCACTGCACTCAGATCCATCAGGAAGGAAGCCTACAGTCTAGGGCACTGCCTGGGGGATGGGTGACGTGGGACAAAGGTCTGGGAAACCACATCTGAGCATCAGAAGTTTCTGCAGAGGTGACATGAGGGCCAGGCACATGCCAAGTGCTCAGCTCCACACCCACAAAGCCCCTCTGCTCAGGAGCAATCCTGGCACAGGAGCCGGCTGAGCAAGGGATGACAGGGACAGTGGGCACAGCTGTGGCAGCACCAGAGTGCAGAGGACAGAGTTGGAGTCTGGTGATGGCCAGCGCAAGGAGGGAAGAGGCCAGGAGAAGCTGTCCTGGGAGGCCGTGCCTAGGCTAGATCAGACCAACAAGTGCCAAGGTATGAGGGGATGGGGCCCTGGACAGTGACAACCGCATGGGAAAGGCCCTGCGGTGTGTGCACTGGGTGTGGGTGGCAGCCCACTAAAGGGCCTGAAGGACCCAGCATGGCTGAGCATGGAGAGGAGCTGGGGACTGGGGACAGTATGGTGACCAAGCTCAGAGCCGGTACAGACACCAGGAGGCAGGTGCCAGCTCTGCCAGAGGCCAGAGGAACAAAAGCAGAAGGTGCTGGAGGTGCTTGAGAAGCTGCTTTTACAAAGCCACGTCTTCCAAGTCGCAGATGGGGTGTTTGGTAGGGAGAGCCTAGCGCGCAGAGCCGACCTGACCAGTGGGCTACCGAGCATGCCACAGCCCGGTCGGCTGGCCCCGCCTGCGCCCAGCAGGGCCTCTGTGCTCCTGCCCAGCACCCCACACCTCCTAGCTGCCAGGGCCCTGGAAGGCACCTTCCCAAGCACCCAGTCCACCTGTGCCAGCCCAGCCTGAGGATACCCACTCCTCCAGAACCGCAGCATTGGGGTGGGGCTGGCAACTGCAGACCGCATGGGAAAATTTCGGCACCACCTGCAGATTGGAGTTGCTCCTTTTCTAGGATTTGTACCTTGGAAATTCATCATCCCCTCTTTCCTTTCAGGTGACAGACAGTTATTTCATGTGCTGCTGAGAAGATGATTCAGAATTCTGTTTATTCTAATGTGGTTCAAAATGTCTGTGGCTTGCATTGGAAAATAGCTTGGCTTGCTAAGTACTGGCAACCAGAGAGCTTTCAGGGCCAGTCTCACCCTCTGCTCTGCCAGCCTCATGGACTGTCTGTCTGTCTGTCTGTCTGTCTGTCTGTCTGTCTGAGAGACACAAAGGGACTGCTTTACCTCAGGCTAGGTGGAAGCTGAGGCTGTGGGGTGTTTGGGGAGCAGGGAGGGGAATTGGTTGGGGGGACTCTGCAGGTGTGTTTCCTGGGATGCACTCTGTGCAAGCCAAGGCAGGAGAGCTTATCAGGGAAGAAGCCAAGTGGGACACTGAGCAGGAGCACTGGGCAGGTAGATGCTTGGGAGCAAACACTGTCACCATGGAGATGGGCTTCCATTCCAGCCAGTCGTTCGTCTCATTTCCTCGGGGATGAAGGCGGCATGTGGAGCCGAACTAGTCTCCAGGAGGGTGAGTGGAAGAGGTGGGGTGGAAGCAGAGAGGTGCAGAGGGTGCCAGGGTGAGGCCTGAGGCCCCAGAGTGGCACCCTAGAAGTAAGAGCAGGGTCAGCCCCAGGAAGATGGAAACAGCTCAGCGCAAATCATTGGACATGCAAGCCAGGTCCGGTACATGGAAACCACCGTGCAGGAGCCCCAGGGGCCCTGGGTAGAAGAGCCATGACTAGGTCAGCTCCCAGCAGGCCAGGGTCAGGTGGCTGCAGACACAAGGCTGCCTACTTCTAGCCTCCCTTCCTGCCTTTTCCCTCTAGAGCTTTCCTACCACAAGATCTTCTTCCAGCTCCTGGGCTTCCCTTGCCCACAAGAGCCTTCCTCAAGCTGTGCCTGCAGTAGGAAACACCAGCACTCTCTGCTCTCAGCAGCCAGAGAGCTACCGGAAGTCCTCCCTGCTCTCCCCCCATCTACTTTTATGGCCCCAGGCACTGTGCCCCCTGATGCACCCGAAGTGTCTGTGTGTCTGTGCACATGTGAAAAGTAGTTACTGAGCTTCCCGTTCGCTGTAAACCCCTTGAGGGCAGGCAGGGAACACATGCAATTTGCACAGAATAGAGTTTACACAATGACAACGAAATCAGTTATGTTTCATGAACCAGTGTCAAAGCAGGACTCATCCCTCAGGGGACCAGGGTGAAACTGGACATGGCATCTGGTGACGGATAGGGTCTCAAGGGCCTTCGATCACCCCATGCGAATCACTGAAGTCCCAGACTTGAGGAATCCAAGGTTCTGCTAACCTCTTTCTCCTACTGCCTCTCTGTCTAGACATCTAGACATAGAAACTGACTGGACTTGGAAGCCAGGCAGAGCAGCTCGGCATCTTAGCCATAAGACAGCAGGCACCACAGTACTTGGAGTGAAGTCGCTTTTTTGAGAAGCTTTAAATGTAGAAAGCCATCAAGGTGCAGAGATGGTGACCACACACGCTCCATCCTGAGCTTCTGGGAGGTGCACTTGGGAGGTGTGAACAGGCTACAACCACCCCAGCTGCTCCACCTTGCACGTGGACCTTCAGGGGTGGATCCCTGTCGGAAGAAGAGGGGATTCAGAGAAGAAGGGGGTCGCTGTTGAAACCATATCCAACCAACTCATTTTCTAACCATTTTATAGGCTCAAAATCCAGCACTGCCAAGCAATATTGAAGCAGCAAGCTTGTATCCGTTCATGTTTATTTTTTCCCATTTCAAATTTAATTAATGTTAGAGAAAATAAAGGCCCTGTTGGGTGCGGTAGAGGTGATGTTTTCCCAGAGCTAGGAAATTCTGTAGAGAATCCAATGGGAGAGGAAACAACCCTAGCCACATGTGCAAGCTCAGAGGCTGCAGAAAAGAGGCAAAACCAGTTGCCACTGGCTACATAATGTTGAAGCCATTCACGTGGTAAGAGTATGTCAATGGAAAGTATTTGTTAAAAATGTCTTGGCAACAGATGCAGTAGGTTAGCAGATCTAATATGCATCAACCTCACAGCTCCGTAGAAAACGAATACAAAGATCAGAATAGGGGGTTCATGAAAATCCAAGTGACCAAGAAGTTTATGGAGGGAAAAAAGAATTATATGGGGAGGGTAGGGAGGAAGCCCTTAAAATCACCAAGTGATCCAGGAAATGCAAATTAAATTCACAACGAGTTATTACTGTATATCGACGCCACGCACGAAAATAGCGCCAATCACTGGTGAAAACTCAAGAGAGGAGCTTGAATGGTCCCCGCGTGGCTGGCAGACACGCGTGTGCACCCCTGCAAAGGCAGAAGACACAACTGCAGCCAGTCATTTCAGGAGAGGGAGTTCGTGCAGACGCGCACGTGCACCGCCTACCCTTGCCTTCCCACTCTCGACCACCAGGACTGCGTATCTCTAACTCAGATCATTGTCCAGAAAGATACTTTGGGCGTATTTCAGGCCCCCAAGATGTTTGTCAAGTGACTTGCTGTTCTGCGGGATTTCCAGGCGCAGGCTGAGGCCCTCTCCATGGAATGGAGCCCCAAGGACACCTGTTTCTCTATGACACTGGAGATAGAGTCGAAGTGGTGCACTGTCACCACCACGTTGGTGCTCCTGCGAGCAGAACTAGTGCCCCAGGTCCCCAAGCAGCGGTGACCTGAATGTGCTCAGCGCGAACTCCCTCGTTAGGCCCCGTGGAGAGGGAAAGGCCCTCAGCGAGTCCCCCATTCCAGGCGAGTCCCCTGTTCCAGGCACCACCGGCCTCCCTCCGTCTGCCCCTTTCCATCCACCGGAAGCAGGCCTGTGTTCGCCTCCCTCCCCGCACCTCCCCACTGCCTTTCCCTTCCTTGCTGTCCTCTGTGTCTGCTCCGCACCCCCAAGCCCTGTGCAAGCCAGGCCTGTACTTCCCCTCCAGCGCCTCTTCGCAGGTATTTGCTGCCCTGCAGCTTTCCGTGACTCCGCTAAGCGCTCCTCAGAAGAGCCCATGGCTTCTGCTCGGTCTTCTGCGGCCTCCCACGCCTGGTACCTGTGAGCACTGCTTCCCTGTCACTGCCCGTGCCGCGATCACACTTAGCACCCGCTGGGCTCCCAGCAAGCCAGAGTCATTGAATGAGTGAGAAGCCATAGGGAAAAGCCATATGTGGGTGATAGTAAACGGAGGACCCCAACCTGAGACCTGCCTTTTCTGCCACAGAGCCTCAGGAAAGAAAAGAAAGAAAAAAAAAAAAAAAAGATGAAAAGTACCCACAGTCCCTTTTTCCTGTGAATACATCTGCATCCCAAAACCACAAACACAGCCTGTACAGTAAGCGTCATCCTCGCTTCTGTGTCCAGGTAGGGCAGAGTGGAGGGAGGGAGGGTCTGGACAGCTATGTACAGGTAGGGGTTTGGGGAGGCAGAATTGGGACTTGGACGGCTAACCCTCGGGTCTGTGGACCACGAGGCCAGGCCCCCTGCTACCTCCAGAGCTCTCTCCAGATTGCCCCCTCCCCCGGGCGTGGTGCGGGCCCTGGCTTATGGTAGCCTCAGCTCCACTGAGGGTTGGCTGAAAGCAGGAAGGAGGCAGAGAAGAGAGGCGCATGGGGGGCACAGGGAGCTAGGGCCTGAAGAAGCCGCAACACTGCTCCGCAGACAGAACCCCAGCGGCCGCTCCGGGTCATTGTGCATTTGTCAGGCGCTGCCTCGGAATCATAACTTATCCACAGCAGTCATAAGTGCTGGGAGGAGCCCTCCTTCCAGGACCCAATTTCATGCATAAAATTTGCATACATAGCAGCTCCTGCCAGATGCTCCGAAAGGCAGACTTACGGCTCCCCTCCTCCTGAGCCACACAGCAGGGCACCATGAGGAGAGGCTCCCTCTCCAGACAGGCGTTCTATTCTCCCCACACCCTTTACCACTGACTGAGCCCAAAGAAGACGTAAGGCTGCCTTGGCCCAGCTTAGGAGCACTTCCTCCTGCCTGGCCCTCCTCTTGTCCGAGTCAGGTATCTATGGCAGCAGGGGCTCCTGAGGCTTGGAAGCCTCCTTATGCCACTTTCTGATATCCTGCCTCTCTTAAATGAGAAAGGAAAATGCTCATGAAAGCAGAGGCAATCCCCAGCAGGTGCCACCAATGATATGGGGAGGCTGTGTCTCCAGACCTTCTGCAGCTTCCGGATCCAACCCAAGGAGGGAAAGAGCCACTGATCTAGGGGCTGAAAGGCAGCTCAGAGATGTGATTCGAACACAGTCAAGTCCCAGAAGCCCAAATCTGTACTTCCCTGCATATGAGCAGGAGCCTGGATGCAAAGTGACCTTGCAACACAGGGCCCAGGTGTTGGGTTGGAAGCTTGCATCACCTCTAGGGCTGCTACCTCCACAGTATCGCTGGGCCTGGTTTCCTCCACCTTTAACCTGGGAATGAAGGTACACACATTCTACAGTCATCACGCGAGCTCACTTCTGGGCTCCGGGGCCCACGTTCCTTTGCTTTATTGCTGGGAGCTGAGCCTGAGGCTATGCCCATGCCGGCCCAGCGCCGCACCCCAGCTGCGTGCCTAGTACAATGTGACCTAGACCACAGCCCTAGGGCATCGTCTTAGCTGACACCCAGCCACAGGTAGCTTTTCTTCCTCATCCATCTTCAGCCCAGCTAATGGAGGAGGTTTCCACCCAAGACAGCATATCTCTGACGCCACACGCTGCCTCATTTATCTTTGCAATAAGGAAGGGACAGAGCCTGGGCACAGAACCCCAGTAATGAACCATGCCTGGTAAGAGGGACGCATTTTGGTTGCATTCATCATTCCCGCTGTCTCCCGCCGAGACACATGAGCCCTCCACCCAGTGTTCTTGCTCCTCTAAAGTAAGCTCATTTCAGCCTCAGAGCTGCACGCTCATAAGTGGATGGTAATGCAGACCATATGGCAGGATGGCGGAGGTGGAGCACAGGGCCAAGGGGACAGGGTGGGGCCCTGGGATAAGGAAGCCATCAGCTGGACAAAAGCCCAGGGAGGTAGCCCACACTACCTGATGCCTACACTGCTGCGACTGCCCTGTGCGCATGGGGAAGAACTGTGCCCCAGAATCAGGATGAGGTCCAGGTCAGGATGTGGACAGGCGCTTCTGTGGGGGTGGGCCCCACCCTACTCCTCCCACAGGAAGTGTCCTTATCTGCACCCTTACAGGTGGGTTCCAGGTACAAAGCAGACCCTGGTGAGGAGAGGAAGGGAGGCAGCAACGTTCCTTGCTGCTTGGCCATTTTCCTCATCCCTCCAGCGGTAGGTCAAGGGGACCCCAACCTCTGTGTACAGCCTGAGAGTGTTGAGAGGCAGCTATGGTGCACGGTGTGAGCCAGGGCAATCCTACCTCCTCCCCTTGGGCACTGGCTAAAAGGGGCTTCCTACAGGCTACATTCAGCTGTGGCTCCCCTCACCCATGCCCTCTGAGGCTTCCTGGCTGTGACGACTGGTGCAGAGCGCCAGGCCAGCACACAACAACAGCGGAGGGGCTGCAGGGCCCGGCGAAGGATTTCAAGCCTTGTCAAGATAACCCATAAGCAGCCATCTTCCCCAACCCCAGACCAGCATGGCGCCGAGCCAGGGCCCTGGCCCTTCTGTGCATGTTTGTACTCCTGCCTCCTGCCCCTCCTCCAAGGCTATTTGTGAAGGGCAGGGAGGGCACCCTCGTTTGGGACATCCAGCCTGAGATTAAAGCCTAGTAAAGCCCCCGGGGCTGAGTCCTCACTGGATGCAGGTCAGATAGAAAGGAGCTAGCAACCACGGACCGCACACACCGCAGGTACCAGTCACAGGTTCCAGGCAGCAAGACGTCGGTGGTGTTGAATCTTCTTCACCAGGACTTTCCACTCCCCAAGATCTTTCAGCTCCCTTCCCAGAAGCTGAAGGATGAAAAGGTGCTTCACCAGGAAAGCACGTGTGTAGGTGCAGTTTCACTCCAAAAGAAGAGAGACGGCGATTGCGAAGGGCTAACGGGAATTCAATTTTGTCTCGCCCGCCTGTGTGCCTGATGAACTTCCCAGGATGTGGAAAGAGCCACCCACCCCTGCTAGTGTGCCCCTTTTCCTGTAGTGAGCACGGCCCTGGCTCTTCCCAGTCAGATCTGTCCCTCCATCTCCTTGGGAGCAGCCGCATAAGCCACGGCAACACATTCATCAAGCTCCAGGACGGTATTTATTTCAACCCCCGTTTGTTCCTCATCACAGTTTCTATCTGGAAGGAAAGCCCGGCTGTTCACTTTAGTGGAGAAACTCAATACCAAGTTAATTACTGAAAGGAAAGAAAATGAGGCGGCCTGGCCTCTCTCTCCAGGCCATTTGCTCCAGAACACATTCGCAGGCAGCCAGAACCAAGCAGGGGTGGGCCCGTGTCTGTGACAAGGAGGGAGGGGAGAGGAGGCCCAGGGAGCCTGAGCTCTAGTTAGAGAGGGTGCAGCGGAGCCAGCCGGGGTACTGGCAGCTCCCGGCTCTCATCATTAAGGCCCTGGAACATTCTCCCGCCTGTTCCCTCTGCCTCCACACTCTAAGCACTGCGGGAACAGAGCAGTCTGGCTGCTCGTTTCCGATATAATTGGACTTGGTTACGGTGTGTGCCACGTCCTTCTCGCCGGTGCTGGGAGGTTTGTCTCGTGGCAACTGCAGCTCTGGCAGAGCAATTGGGAGCTGTGTAAATATATTTTCTCTCCAGGGAAGCAGTGTACTTCTGAAGGGCTTAATAATGTACAAAAGGCTGGACAATCTATGCACGAATGTGGCTGTGGCCTGGCTGCTGCTTCTTTCTGCTTCTTGGGGATAATGCGACGATGCTTTTAAATGGGGCCGGGCAATCCCCGTTACTAAAGTTATCACTGTAAGCCGTGTTCTTCATCTGGTTGCAAGCAGTTGTTCCACTGAGATGGATTTAATTGTTGTTCATCTTTGGGACAGTAAAGATGGAGCAGCAAAAATATCAATGCTCGAAAACTGTGCTTTTCAAGGGCCCCGAAGGAGCCTCCGCCATGCTTTTAATGTCTAGCATGGCCCTAGGCCCCGGCGTGGAGTCGGCCCGCAGGCAGCAGAGACTGTCAAGTGCAGAGGGAAACCCTGGCGCAGGACCGCTGGGCCATGGCATCAGAAGGGTTATTCCAGAGACTGGACATGGAGACGGCCCCTGGAGAACAGCTCTTCATGCTTCGGGAAGCTCTCCGCAGCCCTTGACCTCCAGCAGCCAGCGGCGAGCCCAGGGCCTCGTCCGTGATAGTTGCTCAACTAACACACTTGAATGAAACAAAAGCATCACTCTACAAGGACCGGGCCTCTGGTTCAGAGGCACAAGCAGAACAATCCTGAAAGGACCCTTGCAGGTACCCCGGAGTCGGCTTGAAGCGCACATGAAGAAAAGCAGGCTTTGGCTCCCAGGCTTTTCAGGCAAGAAACCTCAGAGGTGCCCATCAGAACAGCTGCTACTATGAGACCAGCAGTGGAAAGCTCTTAGGGTCACAGAGGGTGCCATCTGTCCCTCCCACTGCATTTGAGGGTTAACACAGACCCCCTCTTGGTCACAAGTAGCGACTACCAAGGATCCTCGCCCGCCTTTGGCCTGTCTGTAGCTTCGGCCCACTGGCTTTCCAGGCACTGGGATGGACTCAGTGAGATCTGCTCCTGCCTGGCAGCCGTCTCTGTCATGAGCTGAAAGCATCTCTACTCGCTGAGCGGGAGACCCTGTATGGCTGTGGCACCAGTGACTGAAGTGCCTGCTTCGTTGTCCGAGGCCCAGCCTCGAAGCACTGGCTCCTGCTTACTGGCGATGCAACTTGGTCTTCTGTCATTGTCCCCTCCCTCTTCTCCCTCTCCTGGCTCTGACATCCTCGATGTCAAGTGCTCTGCTCAAAAGGCCTTATCTCATGTTGTCATGTATCCAGCAGAGTGAGAAGGAGTCCTAGGGCATTGGAAGCAAGGTTGTCGACAGTGTGCCCCTAGCTTTCAGAAGGTCATATTCACTGCTGGGCATGCTGTGGGCTGGAGCTGAGGCCAAAAATCCACTTAAGGGCCAGCGTTGTTCTCAAGGGCGGGAGCCAGGTGCAGGCTAGAAGCTGCACTGTATTCACCGTGGCAGTGGAGAGGGAAGGTGTCTTTCCTGGCATCTACCCTGGCATCGGCAAGGTGCAGCTAGATGGAGTGGATATAAGACAGTGGAGAAGAACCTTTGGGCCAGGGAGCCAGAAAAGGCAGAGCTTCGCTTCTCTAGGATGGGAAAACTTGAAAAACTCTGGGGGTGCAGAAACGTGAGGCAGCTGCCGGACATCCATGGTGGCATGGGACGGCATTTCAGTCCTGAGACTATGCACTCACCATGGGGAAGCATAGGTAGGGAGGTCCGCAGACATAGCACAGGGCCATTTGAATATCTAGATGTCAAGAGAAACAGGTTGCAAACCAGAAGAAGCAGTCTTGCGAGAATCGGCCAAGTGTTGAAAGAAATATCAGAGAAAAATAAGTCAGGGCAGACTTTCAAGGAGGAGAAAAGGGTGCTCAAGGACCTGTCATGTGGAGCAGAGGCCCGGGGGTTTAACAGCACAGAAGGGGCACTGAAGCGCTGTTACAGGGGTGCTCTGGGGTGCAGACGTGGTCACATGGACTGCTGAGCCTCCGGGGGAGAAGATGCGGATAATGGAGCCTGAGCGCCCTCTGCAAGAGACGGTGGAGAAATCGGATGGGTAAAGAGGACTCAGAAAATGTGGCAGTCTTTTGTTGGAGCCAGCAGAACATTTTCATGGACATGGGGAACTCGGAGAGCAGGCGTCACACAGGCCGGGAGGGGAAGGAAGCAGAGTCTGGACTCGGGTGAGGGAGGCTCTGTGTGTGGACACCAGGTGTGGACGACAACCCTCAGGGGTTCTGTTCACTCAGTGAAAGGGGAAAGGAGACCCAGAGCGAGAGCCAGGGGCAGTGGTGTCACTCGGGTCAGCACTTGGCAAGGGGAGAAGGTTCGGGTGCTCATCTCGCCACGACAGCAGACCAGCCACCATTCCCGGGCGGGGACATCAAAGCCCTCACAGGGTCCCCAGTGGAAAGCATGGCGAGGCCCGACTGTGAGGCGCGCAGGTTTGCTGCGCTTGCGTTTGCTCAGATTCATTCTCCCATCCAGTCGGGGTGCAGCAGGAAATACGTGGGGGGGGGTGGTTTCACCTGGCTGAGCTTGGCTGTACTCAAGTAGCATCTTACGCTTGAGGCAGTGACCCTAACAGTGTCACATGGAGATAAGAGAGGCAACGTCGTGTAACGCATAAATCTTTCCCAAAGGCAACCCTGTGCATGCCTTTGTCCTGTGAGCTGCTTCACCACACTCCACAAGTTCTCCTACTTGGGCTCTTCTACCCACTTCCCTGGGTTCCCTGTGGCCCTACCAGTGCCTACACACAGACAACCCATCCTCTGCACAAGTGTGTGAGCACACGCACGTGCGCGCACACAAACACACACACACCATCCCCCAGCGCTACCAGTGTGTCTCATCGCCAGAAGCTTTGTTACCCTCCAGTATGGGGGAAGGTGCTCCTCCTGGCATCCCAAAAAGCAGCTGCTAGGATTTGCGGTTCAGTGCATTCAGCTCAACTGCATATTCGAGTATCCTAGGAAGCCCTTGGAACCCCACTCCCTGGATGTTAGACCAGATACCTAGTGTCTGGGCCTGACCCAGGAGATTCCTATGTGTGACCAGGCCAGGAAGGCGTGTGCTGATCCCTGAGGCATGAAGCAGAAACTGTTCCTTCTGTCGACTTTCACAACTTGCTGTGCAGCTCCTGCCCAGCCCGTGGAACTTTAGCAAGCATCAGGTTTACTGCACGAGCTTCCAGTAGTATCGAGGGATCCAGGCCACAGAGACAGAAGAAGACAGCCTGGCACCTCCCCGAGGGCAGACTTCCTGGGCTGCCCAGCCCAGGATCTAAGTAACTCTATGCCTGAGCCATGAACCCCTGCATACTCAGGGTGGTTTGACACCGCAGAGACCACATAGCACCTTTCCCAGACTCCGTGGCTCTTGCAAAGACAACCCAAAGTCATCTGGAAGAGGGAAAACTATCAACTTGAAAATGTATCCCTTCATCTGGTTTCACATCTCTAAATTAAATTTCAGTGACTTTCTAGGAAAATGTGTTCCTTTATGTGTTTCCATAAATCACTCATTTCAATGCTATATGTTTCTTTTTTTATTATGGAAGGAGCTTAAAATGTTAAATAATCGACATGGGCTATATTTTACATTTTAAGAGCTACTGTCTTCTAACTCCATGCCAGGTGGAAGAGGCTTTGCAGCCCTGTCTGCTTGTGCTTCAGAGCTCTAGTGTCTGGGTGGCCAGATGTGGCACTTTAATTTTGAGAAGCCAGTTGATAGTCATCCTAGAGATACTCAGGGACCCCAAGAGGAAGCCAGCTAATCACGGCTCATACCTCATCATCTGTCTACACTGCCTTCCTCTCCCGTAGGAAGCGAGTTTTCATTTTCTCAGGATTACTTCAAAAAATTAAGAAAAGTTGTCTGTGGCGTCACTCTCTGATATATATTTGTTCTCCATTTCTTAGAGGAGTTAGTGGTTATTTCTCTTGGATATCTGTTGTTCTCGCAACAGTAGACAGAATTAGAGCACTTAGCATGTGTCAAAGCTGTGGTCATTCATTCAGTCTCCCCAGCGGCCTAGTGAGGCAGATGTGAACGCCAGCACCTCCAGGCTGCAGAGAAAAGATCTGGCTGGAGCTCCATGAACTCAGGGCCATGCACTTAGGTTGCTAGCAAGCTAAAGAAAATACTCAGAAATGGGATGGGTATGAGGCACAGGATTCGTTGAGACACGCTAATAACTTTGAAAGGCAAGAACAGAACAGACTGAGACTCGAACAGAGTAGGGTCAGGCGGCAGCGATGCTGAACGGAAGATTGCTCAATAAGGTTGGGCATTGGAGTGCAAGAAAGAAGACTACCGACAGGTCCAGCGGCTGCAGGCAAGACGGACACGACCACTGGGTAGGGGGGCTTTAGTAGAAGAGGCTGCAGGTCCAGCAATGCCATTAGCCCCCTGCATCCCCTTCCATGCCCAGATTCCAGAACAGTTGACTCAGGGTACAGGCATGAAGACGGTCTCCACAGAGAGCACTGTCCACCAGGCTCCAGAACCCTGCAGAAAATGCAGGCTCAGCAAGGCCAGTCTAGGTCCCCTGGCATGGCAAGTCTTGGAGTCGGAAAAAGCGCACGTTGGGCCCATGGTGCTGGCCACTGAAGTTTTTCTTGGGCAGGATGCACCAAGCATTCTCACTGAAGGCCTCCGTGTCTCAAGCTTTAACTTAGCACCTCCTGCCGGTTACCTGTGTCCTCTCTCTCAGGCCAGCCTGTGAGGGCCCAAGGACCCATACTGAAGCAACAGTGGGCATCGCTGTCGGCGAGGACAGTGACTCCTTCCGGTCAGGGCTGAAGGGAAATTTCTAGCACCTTGGCTTTCAGCACCTTTCCCAAACTTCTGCTGTTTTCATAGGAATAACTACCTTCCTGCTGTTTGTGCTCAGATGTCATTGTTTTCTGTAATATTGAGGTGCAGGATGTAATTACACCATCAAGTGCAACCGCCACAAGCAGGTTGGGGACAAACACCGCAGCTGGGGCTAAGCACAGAGCTCCTCAGCAGGGACGCGTGTACAAGCCCCTGGTGTAGGTGTGTGGCTGGCCGCAGCTCTTGGCAGCGGCAGGGTGAGCGTGCTCTAGATGTTCTGAGAGATTCGATCACATCCCAGGGCCGGTGGGTGAAACGGCACAGACCTCGCAGATGAAGTCTCCACAGAGACAACTGTTACTCTGTCTGGAGGAGCCTGTGTCACATGGCATGTCCCCATAGGAGGCCAGGAAGGACACAACACACGTACAGAGAAAAGAAGGCACTGGGAGGATGAAGGCCCAGGATGAGGTGCAGTGGCCACAGGCCAAGAAAATCCTGGAGCCACAGCTGGGAGAGGGCAGCGAGAGTTTTCTCCCTCGAGCCTCCAGAGGAAGACCCCACAGACATCTTGCAGTTGGACTTCTGTCTCCAGATTGGGGAGGGCATAGGTACCTGCTGTTCTTGGACACCTGGGTTACTGTCACCATTGCGGTGGCCACAGGAAACTATTGTAGCCCCATTCAGCATGGCCATGCACATCAATAACAAACATGTCCACTACATGTCTTCCAAGTGCATTATTTAGCTCCAAATACCTATATGTTGCTTCCCTTCAGTTCTGTTATTCGTCCAACTCAAGAAGCTTAGAGCAGGAGAACAAAGCTAGTGAGGAGGAGACATTTAAACTCCGTATCCAGTGGAACAAATGCGATGGGGAAACACTTCGTGGAGAACCGTTAGGGGCTGTTGATGTGACGCCCGCCACGCACAGCCCTCCCTGGAGCTCACGGCACCCTGGGCTCCTGACCTCTCATTCTGCATGAGGCCAGGCAGCTTGCCAAGGCTGCTGGATGGTTGGCCTGGTGGCTTGGGGTCCCCACTCTGGCTTCTCACCTGGCAGAGGCTTCAGGAGCAGCTCCAGGCAGAGTGACCATCAGCGGAGCCGCAGGAGCATGTGGCTGTGGATGTATTACGTCCCCACTCTCCGTCTGCCTCCCGAGACACATAGGAAATGTGTCCGAGACACACCTTGTGCTGCAAATCATTTCACGGGAATCTGATTTCTGGCCCCAATGCAGGAGGTTAGGATGGAAGCTCATCGCCTTGGGGCAGCACAATGATTACATTTCATCATTTGCGTCCTCATTAGCACCTGATTTTGCACGTCATAATTAAATAACTAACTATGGCATCCATGTAAGCGCGGCAGACAAGGTTAAGAAATCAGTCATGTCACGCCCAGGACTGTGCTCTGCCTCACCCAGGAAACCTCTGGGTCTAACATTTTCAGCCCACGACATGCTGGTCACTGAGGGGCAGCGACGATGGCCATCCACCTGTGGGTCAGGCACACTGCAGAGCAGGTCCCAGGTGTCCCCGGGCCAGTGCTCACTCCTGCCCAGAAGGCCACAACATCCCCATCCTCCTGCCATGTAACTCTCACGAGCATTATTGTCCAGTTAGGGCGCCTTCTTCACACAGCAGGGAGAATGGACTTCTCAAATCCAGGCTCAAAAGGCCTGTGCCAAGAACCCTTCAGTGGCTCCTTGTGACCTGCAGGCTAAAAGCCTGAATCCTGACCCTGCACTCGTGCTCCTGCCTGTCTGCTCCAGGGGCAGCTTCTCCAGCTCCAGCTGAAGGCCTGCTCCCCCTCTGAGCACCGGCCACTCTCGCTCAACTCCCTCACTAGCAAGTCCCCCCCTCTCTCAGGACCTTTGCCAAGCCCTCCTGAGACACTCCCTCTTATACCACGTTTGCTTCTGTGCCAATTCGTTCATACTCAACTGTCACATCAGGGAGTCAAGTGCAAGCTCTTTAGGACGCATTCCCACCTTCTCCGCCCGTCCTCCAGCACCAGCTAGTCTTCCAGTCCATATCATGTGCACCTTCCTCTTCTTGACAGGCCAGGCACGGGGGTTTTGCACATCCAACTTCAACTGGTTCCCAAATGTCCGCTCCCCGCTGATGTTCTGTGACTGACGATGCTAGTCATCACTAACCCCCAGCATCCCACGAGGCAGCTGGTGCGCCGCAGGCACTGTGGCCCCGTGTGAATCCGTGAAGGAATGTATACCTCCAAGCCTGCCCTCTGGCTCCTGATGAGGCCAGCACACGCCAGGCTTGCAGTAACAGGCACTAGTGACTAAGTTAGTGCAGGAGGTCATTATTTCACTAATGCAGTGTTTTAAAACCAGGTAGCAGCGAGGCCCTCGCTCCTAGGTATCCAATTTGTGAAGAAGTGGCTGGTGGCTGGAGGCAAATTTAAAACAAGTGCAGGGCTGAAGAGACTCCAAGCCGGGCCATGAAGAGCATGCTGATGGGGCAGGGAGACAACAGAGGGACTTTCCTAGGGCCATCGGGGCCTGACGTCTGCCCTCTGGGACCAGGTGGGCATGGCTGAACAGCACCAAGTGCAAAACCTGGGTGGTGCAGAAGAGGGGGAGGTGGGTCCAAGCCCAGCTGAAGGACAAATGAACCATCCGGAGGCTGCTGCTGAGATGCATGTCGCCCGCATGACTCGGAGCTCAGTGTTCCCTGAGGATTACGCTCCTTATTTGCGATGTGATTTCTGGCCCGCAGGAAACTGCAAAGCTCAAGCTGGAAAAGACGCACTTGGTGGTGCTCGGTGGAGGCAGCCTAGCTCCGGAGCCTGGGCCTGCCTGGCCCTTGTGCCAGTGCAGGAGGAAAGAGGCAGGAGACTTGAGGATAAGCAGGGCTAATGCTGGCCGCAGACTTGAGGATGAGCAGGTACAGAGCCCAGCCCACCAGTCCCCGAGCTTTCTACAGATTGTGGGGGGTCTCCACCCGGTGGTTGCTTCCCCTCCCCATCAGATCGATGTCTGACCTCTCAGGCACTGCTACAAACTTCCAAGCCAAGAGCTCAGCCACAGTGCAGTGGCTCTGACGCACCACTGTGTTTTTCTAATGCAAGTATTCAAGGTCACACACCTCTGTGTATACTTTCAGCAGCCATGCACGTTCAGGCAGCAGCGTCTATGCAAGTCTTCAGTAACGTATGCGTCTGTTGGTTGTGAAGATCCATCGTTATGCAAAACCAGGCCTCTGGTTCTTTATGCACCACCTGTGTAGAGGTGTGTCTGACATTCACAAGGTTGGCAGATATAAACTGCACGATCTCCAATGGTTTAACTGCTTACTTATCATTCATGGGGGGCCCAAAATTAAAACACGGTTGTTTTTTGGAGGAGTGAAGGCTATGGGCACCCCTAACTACAGTAACAATAGGAGCCAACAGTCCTTAGTTAGCAACTAACCCCATTGTGTACTGGTTGAGGGCCTCCCAGGCAGGCGGCGCCCCCTGCACGGAGGAGGAGCCCGACTCCCATGCATGGGTGAGGCACCGGCCCAGCTAGCGCTGACCTGCAGCTGCCCCTGCTCTGCCTCCTGTAGTGCCTGCTCATTTTCTACTCTGTCAGCAGTGACAGAGACTGAACCACTTAAATAAAGCATCAGATATAGGGCTTTAAGTTAAATGTCTGATGCCTTCCCCCTGCCTTATGCATTTTTTAGTAAGCAGCCGTTAGACAAATGCATGTCTCTTGTTGAGGAATTGCGTGTGATGGCGAGCGCGCCGTCCCCCACCACCGGGATGTCTGGTAAGAGCCCACTTGAGCATGTGCTACTTCTGGGGGTCAAATCAAGGCCAGTCCCTCATCCCTCCCCAGATAAAGTTAACCTAGATAAGGGTGGTTGCAGTCCAGGGCAAGAGGCCACAGAATACGGAGATACTTTCCTCGTCTGCTCCCCATCATGGTTACACTCTGGTGGTGTGGACACACCCTACACCACGGTCATTTCTAAAGAACAGGGTAGCGGGGGATGATGGCCACAACTGCAGGGGCGGGGGTGAGAAGAAGGAAAAGGACGTTGAAAGTAAGGTCCTGAGTCGCGCTCTGTTCATCTTCGCATCTCAAAGCTGCCCTCCCAGAGCGCCGCCAGTGCGTGATCTCCCAGCACCAAGACCTGGCACCTAGAGGGGCTAAGCCCTCCTGCAGCCTCACCCCCACCTCTCACAGCAGAGCAGAAGGGAACCTCAGGCCCGTGCACCTTCGCTCCACAGGGGCGACATGGAGAGGAGTCCCCGCCACAAGGTGTCACACAAAGAAACAGGCTCCGTGCAGCACCCATTCCCCCTAGGAAAGGAGATTTAGGTCCTTGCCTTCTTTATTAGTTTGTCAAAGAACATCAAAGCGAGGGCAGTTCACAGCCTCCAGCGGCAGCTTCCTTTGCAAATCCTGCGTGGTGTCACTTTCCCGTGCTTAAGGAGCTACCAAGTTCTCTCTGTTGCTTGCTTTTCTCTGTCTGGGTCCGCGCCCTCTCTAGTGCGCAAGCACAAACCTCCTCCTTGCGGCAGGGGCTCCTCCGCTCCGATCTCCTCCTCCCTCCATTGTGCTTTCAGTCACAAATCCTCCCTAGAACCTTTTTAACCACACCTTACCAAATCACCCCTCTCCCTCCAGACCTTTCCAGGCCTCTCCACCCATCACCCCCACTGTGCCATTCAAGCTGGGGCTACCCTGCCAAAGGAGAACTCCCCCCACCCCAAGTGTATGAGGTAGGATCTGACCAGCTCCCCAAACCAGATTCTTGCGTGGGGACCCCAGGGGGACGTCAGGCAGAACGTTGGATATTAGGCCTGGAGACGGGTCCTGGGGCTACATGAAGAGTAAACATGTGACCCCCCCCTTTTTTTCTTATGTATTTAGTACAGGGTCTGCAGGGTGTCAGTGCACAGACTGGACTCGTAATGATCCTCCAGTTTTCAGCCTCCCAAGTGCTGGGATTACAGGTGCACGCCACCGTGCCCAGTCTCAATCTCCGTCTCAGCACGGCCGGGGGGGCGGGTGCTGGCATGGCCGGAGAGAGATGGAACCCGGTCCCTCCGCCCACCTAAGCAGGCGCTTTAATCCCCCGAGCTACACGCTGACCCTCCCCTTTGTTTTCTTAGTAACATGCTATAGGTAAAACCCACACGAGCTCATGCTTTCACCCTTTAGCCCAAGAGAATGTAACATGCTATGAACGCCGTGTGGGTAAGGTCCAGGGCTCCCATGAAATTTAGACCATGGGCGAGAGGTTGGAGAAACCTCAAGTATGAAAACAAAGAAGAAAACTGCTGTGTGGAGTGTAAATGGGGGCCACGTCTCTCCGAAGTCCACGGAGCTGGCCCACAGTGCTTGTGGGAAAGCAATGAACTCAGAGGAATGAGAAGCTATTCCCTGCAAGACCCCATGAATCCCATCAGTGTAATCAGAGACCTCCTCTGCCGGCTGCCATCCGGGCCCCGCCCACCTCTGGCTTCACCCTTTGCTCTGTCCAGCGCTGCTGGAGTGTTTCCTCAAGGACCCAGAGGATGAGGTGCATTGCTGGCTCCTCCTGGTGTCACCGCCTTGTGGCCCGAGGACCTGGCTTCCTGGTAACCCATAGTGCCTGCAGACCTGGCTGGCTGGCTTCCTTCATGGTTCAGGACGCAATGCTGCATATGTGTAGGTGAGGTGGGTGGCATCCAGTAGCCAGCAGCCAGCCAGCGCTGCCTCGTCCAGGCTGGCGTCCAGGTCCAGACACAATCCCCGGAGGTGGCCAGGCAGAGGGGGGAGCCTTGGGCTCTTTGCAGATCCGGGGCAGCATTTAGTAAGAACAATAAAAAATACAAAGGGGGACAGGCTGTGGGGAGCCCAAGCATTCCTGACGCACAAACCCCTCTGGTCACCGGGTCCACAAGGTGATGTGCTCAAGTCCAGCAACCACAGCCACCGCCACTACAGTCTGAAGTGCTCTTACATTCTGTGTGGGCATGAGAATTGCTCCCGATTTCCAGCCCCATGTAGGACTGAAGGTTAGTTCCTCATGGAGTGTTCATCTGCCTGTGAGAACAGTGCACTTCCTTTTTCGATTCTGCCCTGTGGGCACCTGCCAGTCCCAGAAGGGCCACTTACTCCTTAAAGTGTGTTTTAGTTACTGTTCTGTCGTTACTGGAACAAATACCCAATACGCAAGCTTAGGGGAGGAGAGGTTTATTTAGCTCCCAGTTCCTGGAAGTTTCAAGACGCTGCCCTTGCTTTATGGGGACTGGAGGAGGGGCTGGGGTGCTGCCGTGTCCAGGATGATCTGCTCCACGCCTCTGCGCGAAACCACAGCCTGATGTGGGGGGGTGGCACTCTGACAGCACGTGCTGTTGGTTTAAAGGTTAGCATTTGTCTTGGCCACGCCCCTTCAAGCCCCACCCCTCGAGCCTCGCACTTGACAGCCCCCGCTTCTCAAGCCACGCGCTTCACAGCCACATGGTTTATATGAGGCTTTTGGGGGACACCTAGATACAAACCACAGCAAAGTGGCTCTAAGCACTCAGCCCTTGGAGGTGTGGAGCCAGGTCTGTGGCACAAGGATTTACCTTCTCCAAAATTCCCTTGCCTCTGACCCAAAAGATACAGTACGTAGACTGAAAAGGAAACTGCTTACAAGGAAAGAATGACTAGGGTGGAAGAAAAGAGGAAGGAAGGAAGGAAGGAAGGAAGGAAGGAAGGAAGGAAGGAAGGAAGGAAGGAAGGAAGGAAGGAAGGAAGGGAAGAAAATGGCACGCATGTACAGGCAAGGGAGCTCAGATAATTGTGCTACTAGTTTCTTTTTTTTCTTTTCTTTTCTTTTCTTTTTTTTTTTTCAGAACTGGGATTCAAACTCACAACCCTGAACTTACCAGGCGGGCACTAGTGCCATGGAACTATCTCCTCCGTCCCTGCGCTACTAGTTTCTATTCATTGAAAGGAACAGTTAGGGCTTACACTGATCAATTTTGCATGCCTGTATCTGATAATCTGAGCCACTCCTTCAAAGATAACAATATATAATTGTGATAACTATTGTTAATCTTATATCATCTTATTTTCAAATTCTGTATCAGTTTTATTTTTTTCTAAACTCCCTTTAAAAGAAAACATAAAACCCGTTCTTCCAGGTCCCCCCGGGAAAGCTCCCAAACTGAAGCTGAATGAGGCGGTGCCAGCCCCATGTGCCCTCCACCCTAGGGACTGCCTCCGATACACCAAGAGCGAGCCATGGTAGAGGAGCAAGGCCGACCGCATGCTGTGACTCTAAGCTGCTGAAGCGTGAGTTTTAGAAGACACTTCTCACAGTCGGGCGTGTGTGAGAATCTCACCATTGGGTGTGGCCAGCATACAAGGTTGAGAGAGTGCTCCAAAAAGTTAAATTACAATTTTCTGGCCCAGCCATTTGCTTGTTGGTGTGGCGAGAGCCTCAGGCTCTCACACAGGTGCCCTACCCCTGCGTGACACTTCCAGGCTGTCACACTTCATTCTGAGATAGCCTCTGGCTAGGTTTCCCGGGCTAGACCAGACATTGCAATCCTCCTGCCTCATCCTCCTGAGGTAGGAGATTAGGCCCATGGCCAACTGTAAACTGCTCATCACAAAGACTCAGACTGGATCCTGGGCACAGGGTGGGCCCATGTGACTTGGCCCAGCATGGATACAGCCTGGCACAGCCACAAGGCAATGGCAGAGCTGCCTCTGAGCGCCTAAATCCGGAAGGACATGAAAGGCAGCGTCGTTGCTTCACGGCCGCCGTGGCCATCTTCCATCCCACCATCCTCCTGCCTCCACGGGAGCCCTTCTCACCTGAAAATACAGCTTTTCCTTCCTTTGCTCTTCTTTCCCCTTCCGCATTCTTTCTCACGCTGCCCCTCAGCTGTCCCGGCCAACTCTTTGGGAGGCAGAGCAGGAGCATGAATCCCACATACCACTCACACCAGCCCTTGGCCAACACTCCCCTGCAGCTGGCATCACCGGCCCCAGCTTAATTCCACTCTGGAGGAAAAGAAGCAAAGGGAAGGAAACACTTTTAACTTGGGTTAGCCCCACAAAGCCCTGAAAAGAGATAGACCTTCTCTCTACCCCTAATACTATCTCAGTGTCTCAGAAGAAATGTCTACATGCTCCCCAGTGGAATGCCACGTAGTTGTGGTCATTGTGTGGAACAAGAAAAAATGCAGGGAGAGGAGAAGCCTCCTTTATCTTGGGGAGACTCTGATATGCATGCAAAATAGGAGTGTATAGAGCCCCAGGGTGGTGCTCTGCCCTGCCTTAGGAGGCCCAGGTGTACTGACCAAAGCATCCTTGCTCTGCACGGTCTTGCTCTGGATGCACAGTAGCCAAAGAAGTCATGGGACAGCAGGGCACCTCAGAGCCCAGAGCACCACCTGAGGCACCCATTCAGAGGGCAGCACGCTCTGTCCTGTGCAGAGTGGGAACTGTGCCATCAGGGCAGGCTGCTTCAGCTGGAAAATCGATGGTGACACCAGGCTCTGGGCCCCTCAGGCGGGGGCAGCGTATCCCTCACCCCACACAGCAAGTCTCGCCTTGCCTCCTGTGGTCAGAGCAGCCCATATGCCCAGGAGCTGGCCATTGCCACTGTCCAGGTCCTGTCTCCTTGCCCTGGGTGCTCGCCACTGCAGCCTCCTGCATGCCAGCTTAGTCTGTACAAACGAAGCTCCCTGTGCATCTCAATGGGGAGGCAGGCCATGGCAGGGAGGCAGACCCTGGCATTCTTTGCTGGGAAGACTGACTTTGAGTTACCCCATCTAATTTCTTTGGGCTGTGCAGCCCATTGAGGGAAACGGCCGATTAAGGACCCAAGCAGCTGTGGAGTTCTGTCAACAAGAGGGAGGGACCAGGAAGCCTAAATCCATCTTGTGCACCCAGGAACTCCTCCGAAATGCCAGCGCATTAAGGAAATGTGGAGGTAGAACGTGCTTTGCAGAGTCTGCACCAAAACCCATTTCTAAACAGAAAATGAATACAAAGGTTTCAGAGGCCAAAGCAAACATTAAATCAACTAATACTTTCAATTCACAGGTATAAGTGTGTAGAAATGTGCTCCGGAAACGTGCAAGACAATAAGTCAAGTCCCTCCTATCCATCCTTCTGGCCCCTTGCATTGGCCATGACCTTGTGTCTCTGGACGGGCTCAAGGACAAAGTCAGCAGAATAAGGGCCAGCTCTGAGAGCCTGTCGAGAGCATCCCCGGGCAAACTCTCTGCCTGCAACTTCGTTTTGGAGGAAGTTGGCCCTGCTCCCTGTGAACGAGCTAGGGTTGCCCGTATTTGCATTTTAATAGTTACCCTAATTCCAAACTTAAAACTGCAGACTTTTCCCAGCTGCTTTTTAAATGCCACATTATAATTTTAAGGAAGCATCATACGTAATTACATTTAATAGACGCAGAATTGATTGAAACACTTAGCTGGAACAAAAAGCCCAGACCTAATTTTGTAAACATGTTATTGTACAGTAACCCCCAATGAGTTTGTTCTTAAATCTCCTAATTAATTTTTAATTAAAAAGCTCAAAGATGCTGTTACACTTGTCGTAGATGGCAGCCTCATGAAGTGGAGGCAGCCATCCGGAGCGGACAGATAGCGCCCGGCAAGGCCCACGCTCACGAGGCCGGCTGTGCCCAGGGCTTCCGAGGCAGAACGCGGGCAGGAGCCGCCACTGAAGGGAGGTGAGGGACAATGGGAGCATTACCTTCTTTCTGAGCTTGCAGAAATGCGTGCACCCTGCATGTCAGGTGCTTGCCTGGGACAAGCTGTCCAAGCTTTTACCTCAGCGCACCCTTCTTCTCCCCTTTCCAATATCCAGCTAAAAATAGCTTGCACATTCAGTGGCAAATTATGTTCCCTACTTCCACAGGCCAAAGGCGGCCCCTGCTTCCTGCATGATGAATTCTGCTGTCCTACTCAAATGCCATCCTGATATTAAAGTTCCCTCCCTACTCCCCTTGATAGGCAGCTACTCCCTCTCAGCACCTGCACCCATCCTCCAAGTCCTGCTAGAGATTCTCTGAAATCCAGTTGTTCAAAATCTGTGTTTCTCTGGGGATACAGGTGATATCACAAATGCAGAAAATTTATTAAGAGCACTGAACACACCAAGTGACTCTTTCCAAAGTGATATCTTATTAATAAGAGGGGAACACTTTGGAAAACACCAGCTCATCCTCTTTGCCTATAACTCTACCCCGACCAGGACATCCTCAGAACAGGTGACCTTCTGCTGTTTGACTGGCCAGGATCTGACCCACTTGCAGGGCTGGACTCCAGACCCTCTGGCGTAGCACTTACAGCCATACCTTCCAGTTAGAAGGCCAAGTCTCTATTGCCCCTGGAGCAGGAGCTGCTGCCAGGGAGGCTCGGGGTTCATTCCGTAAGCACAGGCATGTTTCTCTTTTTCCTGTTTTACAAAGAGGGGTCTCGCATGCCACCCACAGGTTCCGGGCCCTCACGAGAGCTAACTGCCGGGCACTTCACCTTTACGCAGTCTTTGCCTCTAGACCAGGGGCTCTCGGCCTTAGCACACTGGGCCCTAGGGCTGGCTCACTTGCGTCTATTACTGCATCCTGATTCCCAGCTCCTGCTCACTGGAGACCAGCAAATGTCTCCAGACATTGTCATACATGCCCTGGGAAGGGAATAAAATCATTCCTCAGTGAAAACAGCCCCCGGCAGATTAGTGGAAGAGCGATCGCCTTTGGAGAACACGCTGAGGGGGACACAGAGGAGAAACACTGGCATACTGGGAGGGAGTGTTGTTAATGCAAGGATTTTCCATGAGGGTCTCAGATTTACCCAGCCAATTAATCAGATGGCCTGAAATGCGCGCACGCGCGTTTGTGTGTGTGTGTGTGTGTGTGTGTGTGTGTGTGTGTGTGTGTGTGCAGGAGAAAAGCGTGCGCCTATGTGTTTGTAAGAAGCTGGCAGGAGACAGGGACATGGAGATGGCAGAGAAACCCGCAGCTTCACACAGACACGAATGCACGCTGTGTCTGCCTGGTCTTTTCCCAAGGAGGCCACAGAGACACAGAAGCTGTGTCTAAGGCCAGCAGGATGGGGTGGGGGTGCGTTGCAGGCCTGGAAGCTGACGGGAAGCGGATGAGGTGAGGAGGAGCAGGCCACCCAAGCAAGCAGGCCGACAGGGAAGGAAACTCCCAGGGCACTGTGGGTATTGTGTCACCGCCTTTACCTCAGTCTCCCCAGACAGACACACCCCGAGAAGGTTTCCCAAGCGCTAGTAAATCTGATACAGGACCTATGGAAATATCTTACTTTTCTGCAAGGGAAGGTGAGGTAAACTGCTTCTAGGAACCAAGGAGAATCTTTCTTTCTTTTTTTTTTTTTTTTTTTGTCTTTTTGAGACAGGGTCTCACTATGCAGCTCAGGCTGGCCTTGAGCTCACTTTTGTAGCCCAGGCTGGTCTCAAACTCGCACCGATGCTCCTGCCTCAGCCTCCCAAGTGCTGGGATTACAGGCGTGCGCCACCACAACCGGCTAAGGAGAATCTTTCTGAACAGTGAACATTTCTCCTAGTTGCACCTGTTGTTAAATGTGGGTGGCTGGACTTGCGTTCAACAGGGACCCTGTCTGCAGAATGGGGGCCTCTCCAACTGTGAAACAGAGCTTGGTGGTCCTACAGACCACATCAGGGGCAGCCTGGCAGGGGAGCCTCAGCCTCCTTCTTCCCAGGGACATGAAACGCTCTTCCGTCCTCCCGGCTATGTGAGGACCACACTACAGATGTTGGTTACAGTCTAGTGAAGACCACTTCCTGTCAGCCCACAGCAGCTAAAGACCAGGGCAGACAAGCTACAAGGGGCAAAGGTGAGAGTCCTAGAAGGCGCCTGGCTGCTTTGGCCTCAGGAAGGTGGGGCGTGAGCCCCAGGTTCACCACAGCCCTCAGCCGTCCCTCTGGATGTCTCTCCAAAGTCTATTTTGAGCTGTTCACACAAGGCAGCCAGAGGCAAACATACGGGGAACTGCAGAAGGCGGGGGAGGGGGGACTCTGATAACCTGTGTGCACCCGTGGGAAGTTAGCACTTGGATGGAAGCAGGGCTTGGTGCGGGCAACTCGTGACAAAGGAAGTTTGGAAATAGGCTGGCCCTGTATGGGGCCTTTCTGAATCACCCCTGGGCACTTCGGAAGCATCTGGCAGGTCCTGAGTCAATCACAGCGCTTCTTATCTACTCAGGGGTGGGCATCGCAGGTCATCTCCTGAGGGAGACCCAGCCTGATGGAGGCCCCCATCCTGGAAGAAGCCAAGCCGCTCTTCTCCTCTATGCCCACTGCTTAATCCCCTTCCCCATCTTCAAATCCACAGAACCAAGCTGGGGCAAAATGACTAGGTGGCGAGCGTGTTTCGCTCCTTCTGTGCAGACAAAGGAGCCAATTCTCCTGCATCACTCACTTCCGCCCTGTAAGCTGAGGACACCTCACACCTCCCTGCTCCCCGAGTTCCGCTCGCTACACTCCATCACCATGCTGCATCTGCTCTCCAGGCCTCCTGGAGTTGGAGCCCACGTTATCCAGGCCACCACAATCCTGTGTTCCAGATATCCAGGCCACGGCTTTGACAGCAAAGCAAAGGTGTCAGCAACTTTCAAGAAGCCACACTCAGTGAGGATCCTACCGAGCAGCGCCACAAGCCGCATCTGAGCTCTTGCAGGCTCTGTGGGCTGCACTTTACCAGCATCTTGCATCTGGAGGAGGAAAGTTTTGTTTAAAAATTAATATTGTGTCTGGGGCTGTAGTTCCATGCCGGGCCCTGGGTTCAATCTCCAGGACCCCCTCCAGAGAAAGAGTTAGAATTATTCCAGTCTTCTCCCAAATGTGCACGGTCCTCACAGGTATTATGATTTGGGTCTGAAGTGTCCACCACGGCCGTCATGTTCCTGAAGTGACTGGATCACAGAGTGCTTTGCTTACCGGGGCACTGATCCCTTGGTGACCTCAGAGCGGAGCATCCTGTTGAGAGGTGATGCCTGAGGAGAAGCAGCAGGTGCTGGGGGCGTGGCCTCCCTCTCCTCGCTGTTCCCAACCCTCATGGTGTGGGAGGCTGTCATCTGGCCGGGCCCTTCCTCTGTGCCCTTTCTGGCTTCAACCCAGCCAGCCATGGACTGAAAATGTGTCCCAAGATACACCTTTCTGCCTGTATGAGATGAATGCTGCGTATTTGGCCCTAGCAAAGGGAAAGCAACCAAGGCAACGGGCATTTCAGAACTTATCTCTACCACCTCTGCTTCTTTGCCTCTGAGAGTCTGGCACCCTGCATTCTGGTGTTGAAAGAACTTTCAGAAACACTTGCAAGGTGTTTTGCAAAGTGCCTGCAGATTCCTTGGCTTCTCCTGTGTGGAGGCCCAGGGGCCCAGGCCAGGCTGCGTCAAGAACTGCTGGCTCCTGCCTCTGAGGGGAGGGGACCCTGGTGAAGACCCCACCTGCTGCGGGTTCTTTTCCCTGAGAATCCGGGTCTGTGCAGTCATGGGCAAATACCTAGTTCTTTTCTGCGGACCTGGATTGCCTCCAGAGGACATGTGTGTCGCCGCTGTACAGGCCAGTCAACCAGGGCATGGTCCCCACCACAGCTCAGTGCTTCCATCCAAGGGCCAGCAAAACACCAGGCTGGTATCCTGGGTTCTGCGGCTCTGCACTGGGCCTGGACCCAAGGACCTTCTGTGTGCTAAGTGATGCTTCCTCACCATAGCTCGGCCCTAGATGGACATGCGAGACCCCAAGGCACTTGGAGCTGCCCAGCCACCTGGAGAGTGACCACACAAAGTGAGGAGTGGCTGGTCGGGGTGTGGCTGTCCTGCTCAGCACTGTGCTGCATCTCCCAGGAACTCCAATGCATGCTAACACACGCCCCCAGAGGGACTCGGTCTTCCCCTCCTGACAAAATGCTCCGCCTGGGCCGAGTGTATGCCTTGCTTACAAAGGGAGGGAGCCAGAAGTAACGAGGCCCCAAGGGACACAAAGGCCCAGAGCCCAGGCCTTAGGAGGACAACTGGTGCCTGCCCCAACAGGTGGCTCCGCCACAGGCTCTCCACTGCCTGAGCCTCCTTCCTGAATGTCCTAGAATGACCTCGATGAGGCATCCTCCGCCAGCTGGCCTCTGGCTTTTCGCATAAATCGTCATCAGACTTCAGGGAAATCAGAAATAGTTCGTTCTCAGGAAGAGGTGGAAGCCCCTCCAGCAAGGGTACCGGAAGGTGCCGGCACACAGAGCTAATGAGCCGAGGAGAGAGAAATCAGATCGCCTCTTCCACCTCAGTCCTCAGTGACCTCCAGCAAGGCTTGATGCACTGGGGACGATGGGCCGGTGAGCTCTCTGGAAGCAAGCCAGGGTGCGCAGTGGAGGCAGAGGGAACAAGGGGGAATACGGAAATGTTCTCTCAGGGTTTCTGCAGAGTAGCCCTGAAATAAATAAGCCGCAGTCAAGTACTGAGGCAATGAATGACAGCTTCTGTTTTAGCTAACAGGGCACCATTCTGCAGGAGCGATCCCTGGTTTGGTGCTGTCCATCCCATTTCCATGACACTCAGCTGTCCACTCTGTGCAGGGGACCAGTGAGAGCTCGTGGGCCACCCTCCACGTACTCTGTACTCCTGGAGCTCTGAGAGTTTCCCAGCTGTCGTTCACACAGCAAGGACCTTGCGTGGCTTAGCTCTTATGTAGGTCCGCAGAAAGCCAGCTACTGTCCCCACAATCAGGGCCCCAGTTCCAGGGACACGGCCCCTGAACCTAACACGCTGGCTCAAGTTCCTTCAAGGTCTTGCATGTGCACGAGTGCCACGCTTTCTTTTCAGGAGAGGCGAAGCTTTTCATTGCCTGCAATTCATGGGTAAAATGCTGAGCTCTATGCAGCTAAGAAGGAGGGATGAGTTACAGGTGGAATTGGGAATAAACGTGCATGTTTATTAACCTCAATTGGATGCTGGGGAATGACCAGGTAAGAGCAAATCTTTCTGGAAGCCACCCTACAGAAACACATTCTGCCTGGTGCCTGCTCCAAGGCCGGGAGTTCTGTATCCCTCTGAGAGGCTACGAGTTGAGCCTCTTGTGGGTGTCCTTTGATTCTCCTAGGCATTTGGGGAGCTGGTGTCCTTGAAAAAAGACTGTGTAAGTCATTCAGTCCCTCCACAGCCAGCTGCTGCTGGTGCCTTATGGCAAACAAAGTGACCTTTCTGTCCCCCATTCTTGGTGTGCAATTCCTGGTCTCACGGGATGCCCGCATTGCTGGATGAGCGCAGTGCTTTGAACCACACTATGAGAGTCACAGATCCCCCATTTGAACCAGCAACAGGAAGTGACGCAGAGCAGAGGGCTGGCATCAGCAAGGACAACTTCAGATCCTTGGCGTATTTCAGTCCATCAATCCTAATCCACTCCGGGGGGCACCCTCCCTGGTCGCTAAGCAGGATAGCAGCCAGGACCCAATCCCAGAGGCCCGAGGCCATACCTGTGTGCACAGCCAGGGGTCTGCCCAGCCTGACTGGCCCTTCCTGGTCACGTGTGTGCCCTCCTGAGCCAATTGGCTTATCCTTGTGCAAATCTTGCCGATTGGTTTCTTGTAATAACTTGGTGAGCTGATTGGCTTCGACAGGTTATGCCCACAGGTCATAGCGTGTTCCTGGAGAAACAGAAAGAGATTAAGTCAAATGAAACCCGGACCCTGCAGCAAAGAGGAGCCCTGCTCAGAAAGAAGAAAGAAATTCTAAAGAGTCAAAAGAGTGACTCTGCATATAATTTCCACAAACTCTCCTCTTGCTAGGTGTGGTGGTGCATGCTTGTAATTCCAGCAACCAGGGAGGCTGAAGCAGGAAGATTGCCATGAGTTTGAGGCCAGGCTAGACTACATAGTGATTTCAAATCCAGCCTGGACTGCAAAGTGAGGCCCTGTTTCAAAAATAAAATAAAATCCTGTGAAATACTTGTATTATCTGCATTTTATAAGTGAAAAGCCTAGGCTCAAAGAGATTTCAAAAATTGCCCAAGGCCTCAGAGGTGGTAACTATCAGGACTGGGTTCAAGTGTCAGGGCTTTTCTTCAGCCTCGGAAAACATTTCTCCTTCCCACCTTTGCACTGAAAACTTACCAGTGCCATCAGAGTGCCGCACCAGATACGACAGGAATGATGTGGTGTGAGGAGAAATCACGTGCAACCCCGCTTTAACAATGCCACTGTCCCATCAGGAGGAGCGCTGCCGCTGGAGCCCGTGGCTGTGGCAGCCACCAGGCACCCACCGAGGTGTGATCTGCCTGCTCATCGGTGCACAGGAAGTGGGACCGGTGCCCACCACGGTGGAGTAGCAAGGGAGGCTGCGGAGCATGGAGCCAGGCTGCGTAGTGCCAGGAAACCTCAAGGCCAGGGATGGACCTGTTGGACACTGTCACCAGTGACAAGATTTCACAGCCTGGTGACACATCCTGCAGTACAAAGGACAGGGGTCCTTCCCATAGGGCATAAAGGAGCTCGGAGCTGGGCTATTGCCCTTGTCTGTGTCCCTTACCAGTCCCCATGTGGCTGCTCTTTTCCACGCCTGTCCCCCACTAGCTCACAAGACTGACAGCAGGTGACAGCAGGCGTCTCTTTTCCTCAGAACTACATGGCCAGGCCTTGCACACCTCCAGTGCTGACCCAGAACCTCGGGCCGATAGCTGCTCCTGTGGAGCTAGGAACAGACTCAGCGCTGAGGTCCCTCAAGGAAGCTTTGGTGCTGTGGGCTGAAGAGAACCCATGGACCTTGTGGACATCAGCACACGACACCCACAGAACCACTCTGGTCCCAGGGTGGCCCACAGCAGTGCCCCTCGTCCACTCCCCCATCCTGTCTCCCTTCCCAGCATCCTTGCCCGTCCGCAGAACACAGCCTTCAATCCATCCATTTGCCGCTTCCCCGGGGCCAGCTATGGTTACAGCTAGGCCCTGGAATGAGTAGGTTGGACCACAGCCCCACTCTGGTGGGTGACTCACAGATGACACAAGGGACAGAGCAGCCCAATGTGGTCACATGGGACAATATTACAGAGAGGCCAGAGCCAGGTAGTGTCATGCAGAGTAACTGGACAGAGGCACCCTGGGTAAGGTTTCCAGGCCAGGCCCAAGGCCAGAGAAGCTGACAGCACTCACCAGGGGACAAGCGGGCCCTGACAGAGCTGAGGCTGGCCCCACTGCACCCAGAGCCACCCTCTACAGCCAGCAGAAAGCTGCAGCCATGCCTCAGACCTGCTAGCTGTGCAAGAGCGAGTCCTGTCACCCTGTGGGTAAACCTTCCCACATATGCAGCCTCCATGCGCAGGGGCCAAGGGTGTCATCACAGCGGCAGTTTGCTTTCTCCTGAGCAGGCAGCAAGCTTCCCCTGAGGGCCGTGGGCCTTCCCTCAGCACACCCTTCTCTGTCTGGAAAGGTCTCAGGAAGAAGGAAGGACGGCTTTTAGTCCACAGGAAAGACAAGCACCACTGATGCCAGGATGGGGCTTTATACAGACAGGAGAGAAGCAGGTAGCCTCCTGCGTGAGCACAGCGAGGCGGGCCCTGCAGGCCTGAGCATCTCCCTGCAGCAGCCCACCATGCCTGAAGCTTCCTCTGCAGACAAGAAAGTTCACAGGCCCTTGCAGATTGGCTCAGAAGCATGGGCTGCAGGTGGCGGGACCAGCACCTGCTATGGGCAGCGTCCTCCACGGTGGACAGAAAGCAGCTCCCGCTGCACTTGCAGTGAGGTAGAGGAGGCGGGCAGCGAGGGAGCTCAGGTGGCGGGGCTGTGAGACAAACGGGGAGGCTCAAGCTGAAGCGTGCACTGCTTGGGACTTTCGGAGCCACAGAAGAAGAACAGCGGTGGCAGGCAGACAGACATGGGTACCTAGGCTGAGGAGCGTCCCCAGTGCCATCTCTCCTAACCCTCCCACAGCTCCTGTCCTCAGATGAAGTAGGGACCAACGGAGGAGGCAGCTTGATACGGCTGCTGGGGGCAGGCAGCTCTGGAGCGCAGCCTACCCAGGGGCCAACAGCACCGCCACTGCAAGGGATCCCTGACCTTGCCGCTACTGACGCTTCCGAGCTAGAAGAGCCTCTGGGCAGGAGGGCAGTACGGGGCCCTGCCACTGCTGGGCAGCACCTCCAGCCTCCCCGCGCCGGGTACCAGTAGCACCTGGCAAGTGTGATGGCTGAGTTAACTCCAGATGTTGGCGAACGTCCCATGGGCGGTGTGGCAGAGGCACGGGGCCCCACTTGGCCCTGCTGAGTGCAACTCTTTAAACCAGTGGTCTGTGCATTTCAGTCTCAGGAGAGTCCCAGGGCCAAGAAAGCAGATGAGCACAGTGACACCAAGGTGCGGAGTGGGTACACATGACACGCTGACCGGGGCCACGGAGCTGCGAGAATGAAGACACAGAAGGATCTGAAGCAGGAGACTACGGGAGCTCCACAGGTATGTATTTCACAGGTGAATCTGCTTATAAACATCTGTGACACGCTGCCTTGAAGCAAGCTCTCTGGAAAAGAAATGTTAGGTGTCTGAGCTGGCCGGTGATGACCAAGAGCAAGGGCAAGAGAGAGATTTGTCAATAGCCTTGGGGACAGCAGAGACTGAAGTGTATGGGGCAGATGCTAGCAAAGCCCTGCTCCCTGATGGCCCCCATCTGAGTGGCCCCCCCCTCCCTCCCTGTCTGCCTGTGGAAGCTGCAACCCCTCAGCAGGGAGTGCTGCTCTGAGCTTCCTGCCCTGGAGGGAGCCTGCGGAGGGGTGGGGGAAGGAATGGCTCCCAGTGGCCTCTCATGCCCAGGAAGCCCTGAGTCCAGCCAGCACTTGGTTCCTGTGAGAAGAAGGTCCAAGGTCCATCCGTCCACACCCTGAGCCGCAGAGTTTGAACATGTCCTGCCTGTGAAAGAGCTAATGTACCTATAAAGCAGATTCCCATGCCTGTGACAAAAGCAGTTGAGAAAGATCAAATGATAAGGAAGAATGACTTGTTTTTGACTCATAGTTCTAGAACTTTCCACCCATGGTCACTTGGTCCCACTTCTTCTGGGACCATAGAGAGGCAATACAACATAGCAGGGCAGGAGTGGTACAGGACACCCGCTCACCTGGCGGTAGCCAAAAAGCAAAGGAGAGCAAGGAGCTGCTGTCACTCATCCCTTGCAGTGGCACGCTTTCCATGACGGTCTTACCTCTTAAGTTCTCCACTATATCCCAATCCCACTTCAGGCTAGTGACCAAACCCAAAGAGCAACACAGCTATTTGAGGATGCTGAGTAGGAAAGCCATGGATGCAGCTGCTGCGTGTCCAGGTGAGCTTCCCCATCTCCAGCATCCCCTCGTCCAAGTCCTCTGCAGGGCCTCTGGGAAACTCGTGACTCTCTTCTCAGTCCCCAGACCTCTTGATCTCTCCAAGTAAGCCTTACCCGGACGCTTCCTCCAGCTGCATGCACTGTGTGCTCTGGCCTGCACGTTCACGGTAAAGCATAGATGCAGCTCGAATACTCTTATCTCAGAGTGAAACAGTTAGCTTAGATCAGAGAAAGCTGCCAGAATTTCTGTGGGAATGCAAGGGTGCGTACTTCTTCCCTGGAAAAGACAGCCTCAGTGTCAAGAGCTGGTGTCCCCCAGGCAGGGTGGTGGATTGCTAGGGATCATAGTGTCCTTAACGTTGGAGGAAATCTGTTGGAAACAGAGGTGTGACTTGAGGAACAGCGACAGTTCTGTAATACTGGGACTGTCTGCTGTGGGTGCAGGACCAGAGCAGCAGAAACAGGACCACGCGCGTGTGTCACAATCCTATCCCTATTATTTCTCTCTATCTCCAATTTATTCAGGGAGCAGGAGAGATATTTAACAATTACTTAGCAGCCTTCTTCACAGAACGAGAGGGTGAATACAGATAACATTAGGAAAGATTATTGAAAGCAGAATATCGAGTTATCTGTGGATGGAAGTCTGCACATGCTCATGAATAATTCATTCTGCCCACCTCGGGCCCAGCCCCTCCTTGGCCTGGGAAGCCGGGCTGGCGGCTGGGGGGCTGGGAGCAAGAAGATGGGCTCACAACTCGGCTCTCCCCATGCTGCAAAAGACGCACAGGTCCATGGAGAACTGGCCGTGCGGCAGCGGCTGCACTTCACCTCTTTGCTTCTCTGCAGAGCATATTTAATTTCTGCATGGCTGTGGACAGTAATCAGTAATGAAGTCATTAAATGCAAGAGGGGTGGAGAGAGAGCTGTCTGCCAACCTCCTCCATTAAATTCAGGGGCTCTGGCACATCTCTAATTAAGATCCGGAGGCAAGGGTTCCAATTGACAAAGCACTCCATTCCCACGACACGCAGTCAAGAGCGCTCGAGGGCAGAGCTAACGCAGTGAGCAGGGTAATGGCTTGGATAATTCCAATAAAGATTTCGGGTTCTACTAGATTCTGGAGGTTAACTGGAGCTACCCAGAGAAGGAGCCTGCGCCTGGGCATGTGGCCGGGCCTACGGCAGCTCCACAGAGACGCACGCGTCACAGGACCCGGGACCATGGCTAAGTAATTTGACTATAGTTTGTGGGGGCCACAGTGGGAACTGGGGAGTTGGGACTTCCTCTTGTTATACTAATGTTGTTTTCCTCTGAGCTCCCGGGATCCAACTAAAAAATGCTCCCAGGTGGATTCACTCTAGGGAACAGCAAGTAGAAACGTCACGTCTACGGGAAAACAGTGGCCAGGTGATTCCCTGGGGGCTTCCACTGGGCTGGTTTTCATTCATTTAGAAATTGGGAGGAAACATTTTGACATTTGCTGTTTGACATTTCTGCTTCTTCCTGGAGGCACCCTGCTTGAACGCATTAATTTTAGGTTGGAACCCAGGAAACCTAAGTGTGACGTGTGAGTGAGGGTGTGTGGCAGGGTAGAGTGGGGAGACGTACAGTGTTTGGGCTGTCATAACATCGGGGATCCATCTCTATTTAGAGGAGGGGAAACAAAGAGAAGATGGGAAAGCGGAGAGAGGCATGGGGTGGAGCTGCTCCAGGGACTTCTGGGCAGTGTGGCAGCCCCCCCTCCACCCAGGGCTGCCCTCCTGGCTCCTGTTACTTCCGGATGTCCACGGCCCCCAGGGCCAGCTAGTAGGCTTATCTGTTTGGGAGTGGGGAGACATCTGCCCAGGTGAGCACAGAGTTGGCTGCAAAGAGCAGAAGTCCAGGGACCTTGACATACTCAGGTTTGCTGTCTCTTGCTTGCCCAGTCCTTTCGTAAAAGGTCAGCCTCCACAACATCAAAGCCACCCAGAAGTCTCCTGGGCTATCATAAACTGTCCTAAATGGTTCCAAGGGACAGGCGTCTGGGAGTCATGCGCTTGGGTGAAGCATCAGTCCCCAGTGTTCTGAGGGAGCTGGCAGATCCGCCTGAGCCAGTTTGGACGACCCAGCTGAACCCAGTAAACCTGGGAGTCCAACTGAGTGGCCTTAAAAATATGCTGAGCCCCATCTTTTCATTCCAGGAAGACTCAATACACACCAGAGGGCTTGCCACAAGGCTTCTGATTTTCACCATGCAGGGCTTAAAAACTCATTTCACAAAAGGATCATTACATCTCTGCATCTTTGATTGTACAATATTTCTTGATTTGGAAAAAAGTTTATAAAAAATGATCAGATCTACCACTCTCTTTGTTTCTTTTTAGTTTTAAGAGGGAAGAAAACAATTAAAAAACAATGACGTAGAATTTCAAAACAAGATAATAGGCAATTAGCAATGGTTATTATGTTGCATATCGTTACCTTCAAAGCAGTTGTTCAGATTACAAGATAGAAGCATGCAAGATTGATCAAACAATATAAGCACAAATGGTTCCTTTCAATGAACTGATAGAAATTAATAGCATAATTATCTTAGCATATGCTAAGATATATATTTATTTATTTATTTATTTATTTATATGGAGAGAGAGGGAGAGATTTTCCTCTCCTTTCCTCTTTCTTCCTTCCCCCCATCCTAGTTGTTCTGCCCCTTTGAACAATTTCCTTCCCTTTCATTATATTGTACATTTTGGATCTTATTTGCTTTTTCAGGTTCTTACTCTAGGGAGACAATGGTGCTTACAGATGTGAGTCTGATTGTATGAAACATGTTCAACATTGTCCATCACTGAGAAATGCAAATTAAAACAACACTAGGATTCCACTGCACAAGATCAGCTTTCCTCAGAGAATCAGGGAACGGCCAATGCTGGAGGGGCTGTGGAGAAAAGGAGCCCTTCTCCACTGTTGGTGGGAGTGCAGGCTGGTGTGATCACTGTGGAAATTGGTGCAGAGAGCCCTCAGAAAGCCAGGACTAGAGGTCCTCTTCAACCCGGCTATTCCCTTCTATTCTTCCAGAAGAATAAAAATGTCACAGCACAACAACATGTGTTGTTAACACTATTTGTAATAGCTAAACCTTGGAAACAACCCAAATTCTCATTAACCAAGGAATGGGCCAGAAAAGATATAGTCTTTTTATACCCTGGAGTAGTACTCAGCTATAAAGAAAGATAAACTCAAGGCTGTTATAACAGTCTTCTTTTATTGGTTAAAATGAATTGTTCTGTTTAAAAGCTTGTAATGGTTAGACATTAAAAAAGAGGCACACAAACACCCTCATCATATCACCATTGCAACCCTGCCCAGTTCCCCAGAAAAGAGTCTGTTCCACTGGTTTTTAAAACAAAGTTGGAAAAGTTATACTTTTGTCACAAGAAAAAAAAAAGTGGCTTTCATAAGATATTTTCCAATTTAATAAAGTAACCAAGAAACCAAGTAATAAAGCAAAAGAAAGAAATCTTGATAAAGTTATCCCAATGAACATGACCGCAGTGAGAATTAATCTAAAACCCACAAAGGCAGCAGAGGAAGACAGCGCGCAGCCCGTCTCTGGCGAGGGCTAATGAACCTGTGCTGCAAGTGACAATCGGCAGAGGCTTCTCCAAGAAGCACGGGTTTGCTAAATAGAAAATTAGATGAAAATCCTGTCACATGAAGGAAAAAAGATTGCGGAGATAGGAGGGGGAAATCAAAAGTGAATAGGACGCAAATAAAAATGGATCGGGTGGGTGGTTTTTGACAACCCTAAAAAAGGAGCTCTCCGTGCTTTCGGTGGCTGCTAGGCTTGCCCGGAATTTTCTTCTTTGGTGTTGCTTCCAGGAAGACTCGGGCAGAGACCGACACACCTGCGCCCTCCCCCAGGAAGCAGCAGCTGTGCAGGGAGCTCTTACATCCATGCCAAGGAACCCGCCACCTTCAGGGGCAGCCAGAGAGCAGCAGGGTGGTGGGGCACAGGGTGTGTGCTACGCGTGCCTCTGTGGTTTTCCCAGGGGACAGGGAACAAATCAGGGTCTCATGGAGTCCCTCTGCTGGGAAATGAGCTGCACGCTGCCCAGGGACTCCCGTCCTTTGCAGGTTCAAGCCTGATGGAAGCAGGAAAGCCAGGTTCCATCACAGACCCTCCCCTCAGGGACACCCGGTCAGCCCACATGGTCCGAGGAGGAGTCAGAGCCCAGGGGGCTTTGGTTGAGATCCCGGCTGCACCATTCAGGGGAGAGAAGAACCGCGGTAAGGGCTGACATTGACCCCTCCCACCCAAAGGTGGGGACTCACTGAGAGTCCCGGATTAGATGAATTCGCTGAGAGATGCACCTCCAATAGCCACTTGCCAAACAGTACCTGAGTTAGTATTGAAAGCCGAGATGCATGAAAATAAGCTAGAACGGAGACCCTTGCCAAACTCCACTGCTTCCTGTGCATTGACTAAAGATGCCCGTGGGCCAGCGCAAGCGTCCTTCCGATGGTGCTAAGTGTGGTGGGGCTCTTGACCTCCGAAGCGTCCCGCAAGACTCTCCTGGAAGTGTGGCTCTGGAGGGCGGCGGGGTCGCAGGAGCACTACACTTGCGCTCCACTGAGTGCCCTGCAGGTGGGCGGTGGTCCCATTGCAAGAGGCGGGCAGCACACGGGGGCCATGGCTCCCTGCTCTTTATGTCCTGGTTGCATGAGGGGAGCAGCTTTCCGCCCCCATGACCTTTTAGTATGTCACTTCTGCCTTCTACACATCGCTTCCGCCTTTGTGCATCACTTTCCCTTCTACTACGTCACTTCCGCCTTCTGTACGTCACTTCCGCCTTCTACTGCCACTTCTGCCTTGGCGTTGGCCAGCTGTGGCCTGGCAGTAAGAGCCAGGGTGACTGTTGTGCCTTAAGTTGTGCACATCAGATAGAAGGTGCCTGCGGTGAGTCCCATGTAAGACCTAAGCTTTCTCTGAGGGCCAGGCCTTGTGTAAAGCCATTGGTGTGCATTGCATCTGACCCCATGAAACAAACTCTTCCTCAGCCTGATCTCAGGAATGAGAAAGTCCAGGAGATCAGCTGTCCCTGCTCAGAGTCCCCAGAGGCCGCGGAACCAGGGCTCCAGCCCTTCACCAAGACCAAGACCCAGCCAGGGTCAGCAGAGGGATGGCATGCCAGAACAGAGAGGAGCCGTACTGGTATCCAGAGGACGTGCAGACAGACAAATTCAGAGACAGAGACACAGGCAGAGACAGAGAGAGGAGATGGAGACACAGAATACCATGACAGTAACAAATTCTGAGAGACAAAGAAGACAGAATTGCCCGGTGCCTGACACCCAGGGCTCCCCGGACACCCTCCTCTGACACAGTGTCCTTTCCTGAAGCAAAACTTTTCTTAGGCACAGTCTTGCTCTTCCAAAAGGCCAGAACTCAAGATGGACTGTGATTTCCGCCTGCTAGAAATCCAGACGTTTATATTACCGAGGAACAGGAATTGTTACTATCAGCAGCCGGGAGGCCCTTTCCTTCCCACTAAATTGTGGGAAGAGGACTCTGTAGCTGGGCTTAGAACTTCAGTGTAATCTCGAAGGTGGGCTCTGACGCCACATCACATGACAGGTCTCCCGGATGCTTGGCTGAATGCCTAAGCCTCATAGTCTGTTGGAATCGAGTCACCACATATGCACCATGCTCATACGAGAGCCTCTGCCCCCTCCCCCTCCCTGTGGTCCATGTGTGATGGTTCTCTCCCACCACTGGTGGCTTGGATGGGAGTAGACGCCTCCCCTATGAAGCAGGACACGAGGAGAGGAGAGAACTCAGAGCCTGACCGCCGGCCCTGTTCCTGCCTTGTCTGTTAGACGCACTCAAGGGAAGTAGTGAGAGGCAGGGCAGACTCCAGGTAGAAAGATGTACAGATCAGGTGTGGAGGCCGGCCGGCACCTGCACTGCCAGCAGCATGGAAAGGACAAGGCACAGGGGTCACAAGTTCAGCTTGGGAAGCTTAGATAAATCACACACACACACACACACACACACACACACAGGGCGAAGACCTTGCTCCAAGATGAGGCCACATTCTCTGCCCTAGCAAGTGCCCAAGCCAGGCCAATCATAACTTGCACTCCCGGCCTTCCTGTTGGCGGTCCCCAAATAATGCCAGGGTTTGTTTACTGATCTCCTGAACCAAACGAGCAGGTGGCAGGCTAGGCAGACCCCAAGGGATGTGGCCACCGAGGCTCCTCATCGAGCCTAAGCTGGAAGTGCTGAGCATAGGTTCATCCTGGCTTTGTCTCTGTTGCTGTACAAAACCCTCTCGCCTCATTCATCCAAGTTCTACACAGGTGCTAGAAGGACGTGAAGGCAGCAGAGAGGCTCTCAGGAACTCTGGTCCACAGCAGGAAGAAGCATGCTCCTTAGTGGCTGCAAGTCTGGATAGCGGTGGCCTTCGTTTCCACATTGCAGTGATCAATGCGACTCCCTCGTGGCAGGGAATAAAATTCACATCCGCTTCCCACCAGTGGCCGGTGAGGCTTAAAATAAGACTTCCGTTAAGATGGCTACGGTGACAGGTCCCTGGCCCCACACCTTTCAGCCATGGGAGAAACAGATGTGCCAGAGTGCAGAACCAGTCCCCCCACCTGGGAAACCTGCTGGATGCAGAAGGAGCCCCAGGCCCCCTAACATCTCCCGAGTCACCACTGCACACTCCTGCACCACTCAGGGAGTGCTCCCTGGGGTCCTCAGGATGAGGGAGCACACCCGTGGGTCTCCCCACGGGAGCCTCTCTTTCAGCCCAGGTGTCCTGGGCTGGCTGTGGAACCGTTGCATGAGCAAGTACACCTGGACACCAGTGGAGGCTGGGACCTCTGCCGCCTGACCCAGTCCCAGAGTCCCCATCTGTAAGCCGAAGGGCGGCAGACCTTCCTGAGGGCAGTGCAGATGGACGTCCGGAGGAGGGCCCTTACCCGCAGGGCTCCACTCCTCCACACACAGCGCTGCTGCTGCTGCTGCTGCTGCTGCTGCTGAGGCCCAGCACCCTCCACCTGGCGCGCTGCCGTGCCTGCCTGCACCTGAAGGTCTGCTCTTGATCAGGAACAGCAGGGGGCCGTGGGTGTTCTGTGTGACTCTGGGGAGTCACAGCCCAGGGAGTTCCTGACACAGCGGCAAGACAGGAGGGAGCGTTGGGAGGTCCCCAAGGACGGGCTTTCCGGAGTAGACTTCTTTTTTTTTTTTTTGTCTTTTTGAGACAGGGTCTCGCTATGCAGTTCAGGCTGGCCTTAAGCTCCCTTTTGTAGCCCAGGCTGGTCTCGAACTCACACCCATCCTCCTGCCTCAGCCTCCCGAGTGCTGGGATTACAGGCGTGAGCCACCACGCCCGGCTCGGAGTAGACTTCTTTATTCACTCACTCCTCACTCCCCAGACACCTAGTGTGCAGCAGGAGCCTGCCTGAGAGCGCTCACACAGCACTGAAGTGCAGCTGGTGAAGGCAAAAGGACCCAGGTTCAAATCCAGGCTCCACTAGCAGGCAGTGTGACGCTTAGAACAGCGGGCCAAGGCCCTATTTCCCAGCTCTCTTGACTGCAGTGTGTGACGACTCTCAACACGAATCTGCTCAGGCCTCATGAAGCCAAGTGCAGAAGCATTTACTGCATGCCCAGACCAGATGCTGGCCTGCTGCAGCAGAAGAACTCATCTAGGACCTCGTGACGCCCTGCTGTCACCAGCACAGTGCTTCTGGGACAGGAGGGAAGGAGGCTGCTGTGGCAGAGCAGCACAGGTCAGATGGCCAGAGGAGCCCAGGGTCAGCGCCAGCAGACCACTCTGCAGCCCCTCGGGTGACCTTGATACCTGCCGCCTCCTCCTCCATCAGCCTCTGCACTCACCCTGGAACGTGCCCTCTCAGCAGCCCAAGGGTTTTCTTGTCAAAGGCTGCTCTGACCGCACCTTTCCCTTGGCCCAAACCCTGACCTCCCCCCATCCACCTCTTCGTCATGGGGACCCTAGGAAACACTACCCAAGGGGCTCGGGTGTGCACAGTGGTGACTCAGGAGATGTTGGGAGGCCCGGGGGCTGCTGTGCCTCCAGTAGCCTTCCCAGGCAGTAACTGTTCCCCTCAGAGCGCTCCCCGCAACCTGGCCGGTCCTGCCATGGCCCCCAACTCCTCAAACACCCCTCAGTGCCACTGCTGCGGCCCAGCCCCTGTCCAGCCTCTGCAAACGCGCAGCCTGCTCCTCCCAGCATCCTTGCAGCTCGGCGCCCCAGCTGCTCTGCAGGAAGCCCTTCCCAGCTGCAGGTGCGCACCAGGCTTGTTGCTGTAGGGCTGCGTCCCCAGCACACCCTTGTGCCCGGGCTCATCCCTCCTGCTACTGTTGTCTGCAATGAGAACCCCAGGATCAGGACTTTGACCTCAGCACCAATCTCCAGCCCTAGTGCCTGGCGAGCAGAGACTTAGTAACACCCGGCTGGTCAGTGGTGGCCTGGGAGAGGCCTGGGGAGGGCCTTGGGCTGCCCAGACACTCCTCACAGCCTGGATTTTTCTGCAGAGGGCTGGGGCTCAGGGGACATCTGCAGGGAGGGAACGAGTCAGATGTAGACACCGCAGCCACGCCACTGTGGACTCGCCCTCCAGATGCCCCAAGCACAACCTTTTCTCAGCACAGAGGAAAGAAAATATTGACTCCACAAATTAAAAGGAACATTATTAAAATTTTACAAGGTAATATATGGTGTCCAGTAACCTGCTCCCTCGATGCACTCCTGGATAACTGTGCATTAATCTACATCACACTCCCCTGGCCCCTGAGGAGCTGTCCCTGGCAGGCAGGAGGATTTCCTGCTGGCTGTGGATTAAGGGCCCAGAGCCCACCAGCACCCCATGTCACAGCATTGTGGTGTCGTGGGCCTGTCTTCCCTGCCTCAGTCCGTGTCTGCAGCCGCCCCTGCTGCCCATTTCCACTCCTGAGGCTGCCCCACGCACTCACAAGAACTCCCTTCCCTACTGGGGCCAGGTGCCCCAGCTCAGGCTCACCCACCTTCCTAGGCACCAGGCACTTTTGTGATGGCCTTGGCCGCAAGGAGACACCGGCGGGGGCTCCTGCCTCTCACTGTCACTCCTGATCTCATCAGAGCAGGCAGACTCTCAGCTGACCTCACAGTTCCATTTCCTGCCATTTTCTAACATAAAGGTGCTCTTTGGGCAGCATTGTGGGGCCAGTGGGAGAGCCCCTGTCCCACACCACTCACCTGTCTAATGAAGGTGGCCTGAGGGCGCTCCCCCAACACCTGAGATACTCGCTTCCCTGAAGGAGGCTCTGGGAGCAAACCATGCCTCTCTGCGATGGCTCCCCAGAAGCCCTGGGGCTCTCGTGAGCTGTGAGGCTGTCTGTGATGCCGCAGTGCAGAGAGGACTGGAGGAAGAAGGCAAAGCATGTGTTTGGGAGAATCCAGTCGAAAGAACAGGGATGTAGGCTGAGGAAGTACTTCGGTGGTCTAAGAGCCTGCCTGGGAAGTGAACGGACCTAGGTTCGACCCTGGGTACCACATGCGATGCCAGCCCTAGAACCCCAAGCACACTGTGAGGATCCTGAAACTGGATGCAGGGGCACATGCCTATAATCCCAGTTCTGGGCAGACTGAGACAGGAGAATCGCTATGAGTCTGAACTGCCCAGAGAGACCCTATACCAAACTAATAAATGAATCTTTTAAAATACAGGAATGTGGCACACTCACAAGTCATACAGGGGACCCACAAGAACTCATCAAGGGCCAGGTTTACAACAGCCAACAGCCACTGAAGTTATGTGGATAAAATGACATGGGCAGAAGTAAAGAAGGATCGGCCTGCTCAAGATTGAGTCCTCAACCAGAGATGCAGAGCGGACAAACAGGGTGCAGGTGCCTTCCCAGGTGCAGGTGCCTTCCCAGGTGCAGGTGCCTTCCTAGGTGCAGGTGCCTTCCCAGGTGCAGGTGCCTTCCCAGGTGCAGGTGCCTTCCCAGGTGCAGGTGCCTTCCCAGGCGCAGGCACTCTGGGCAGTCCATGAGCCATTCTGGCAGGGGCAGTAAGCCAGGGTGGGCTTGGGAGCCTCGGGGAACTGGTCTCTAGGGTTCTTGTGTGTGTGTGTGTGTGTGTGTGTGTGTGTGTGTATGTGCATATGTGTGTGTGCATGTGTACGCATGTACCTGTGTGTGCATCTATGTATGTGTGTGCATGTGTGTGTGCATGTGTACATGTGTGTGTGCATGGGTGTGTGTGTGTGCATGCTTGCATGTGTGTCTTATTCCAGAACTCACTAAGTTGTGAATAACATGTAATTCAAAACCGATCAGGGTCGGGGCTCACGATGCAGGCTGGACTGGCAGTGTTCCTCCTGCTTTTCAGCCTCGCAAGCGCTGGATTTGCCCGTGTGTGCCACCACACCTAGTCTCAATCGCCGTCTCAGTGCACCACCGGGGCGGGGCTGGCACGGCACACCAGGGATCAAACTCCAGCCCCAGCGCCTAGCAGGCACTTTGCTCCACTTGGCAGTCTGGCTGGCCCTCCTAAATGCATTTTATTTTGGAGTTACTTTCAAAAGTGTAAGAGCTTGCAAGAGTGGCACGAAGGCCTCCCCCACGGCTCTCATCCAGAGCGCTGACACCGCGCCCTTCCCCAGACGCTCTGCGAGAGCGCGTGCCTGCGTGTGTGTGTGTGTCCGTCCGCGTGCACGTGGGCTGCCCAGCCATTTCCCCGCAGCTGCAAATGCGGCGCCCTCTCCCTGTCACATGCAGGGCTTTCACCTCACACATCTTCACAGTCACTGTTGGCTGCAGGACACTCCACAATAATCGCTGTCGTGGAGGGGTTGTACTCCCTCGCATTGGTGCTCCCCGTAGGCCCGTGTGGAACGCCTCCCCTCCCCCCAGGACTCCGCCCAACGCTGCTTCCAGTTGGGCCTTCTGTCTCTGCAGTCCCTTCTTTCAGTCTGAACTGATTCCAGCCTCAGCTTGCTATATAGCATCCTGCCTACCAGTTTGGGTCTCTCTGTTGTTTTCTAAGGGTTGCATTCCCTAATGATCATTCTAGGGAGAGTAGCTGTTCCCCACTGTCACCCACGCTTGGGTCTGAACAAGACGAGCCTCCAGTCAGCCCCGGGAGCTGTGAGTGGAGCTGCTCTGGTACTTGTCCACCAGGGCTGCAGCCCAGCCCTGCCAGCCACCCACCCCACCTGTCCCACCAGGGCCCAAGAAGCCGCCTCGAGACGGAAACAGTGGCGTTACCACCACGGCCTGCCCAGGGTGCTCCTCGCAGGGTGCTCCTGCCCTGAATGGGGAGGGAATCTTTCCACAAATATCGGGTTCCAGAGACCTCACCCTCTCTTTGTTCAGGAATGGCTCCCTCTGCCTCCCCCTCGGGGTGCTAGCTCATCCATAGACAGTACCCTCCTGTGGTCACTGTTCGGTGTCCTGTGCCGGTGGGAATGACACTGGGTAAAGAGTCCATGCACCTGTGGTTCCCGGAAACTACCTCCAGCTCACGCGTCTCAGAGATTCCAGGTGAGGATGGAAGCACCCCCCCCCCAGCACATGGGGAGAGCACCATCCTCAGCCCCATGGCCTACCGGCAAAGACGGCTTCCTGGAGGGCCCCTGAGTCAAACCAGCGAGGCATGTGGCCCCAGCCATGACAGTGAGATCCCGCCCTCCTTCCTGCGTGTGCCTCTACAGGGCAGAGCAGAGGCCTTTTCTACTTGGCCCCGGGGTGTCTCGCAGGGTCCAAGCACCCGAGGCACTGTCCGGACGGCCCCCTCCAGCAGCCCCCTGGGCTCCCTGCCTGGCGAACCTGCTCTCTTGCTGGTATTAACCTCACTCACTCAAATCCTGCCTCATCAGGTATCCTGAACTCCAAGATGCTGCATCCGCTACCAGATGTTCTTCAGGGTTTCCAGCAAGGGTGCTATAAATGGTCCGGGTCTCAGAGGGAGGCGAACGAGGCGGACCTGACTTCCGGTGATGACCAGCAGAGCTGCAGCGCTGCCCCAGCAGGCTCACCTTGCCCCTCCAGGGTCAGTGCCGGGCTCGAGGAGGCAGAATTTCCAGCAGGACTGAGATGGCCATGCTGCACAACTGCCCAGCTGCCGCTGGACAGGCAGAGGTCACAGGAGGACAGTGCCTGTGAGCCGGGAGCTGGCAAGGACATCCCCAAGGACACTCACCCACTGAAAAGGCTCAAACCAGGGGTCTCTCGGGCCCCTTTCGTTACCCGATAGCTCCCGCCCCTCCCCCCCCCCCCCCCGGAAAAAGCGGGAAGCTACGGCATAGCTGATGACTGCACCCTTATGAGTTATTAACAACATCAGTAATGGTGAGATAAAAATAATCACTGAAGCACTGTGAGACACCATGAATTGCAACTCAGTGGCAATAATCATTGTTATTGTAATGGTGAGTTAGAAAATGATTTTATGTTAATAAAGCAATGTGCAAAGTGCAATTCTATAACCGCGTGTGTATTTCTGGCCTGGCTGGATGATTTGAGAACCGGCACTTAACCCCGGGTATTCAGGGCATAGGAAGGCAGGCGAGGTGAATATTTTAAACTGCCCTTCTACAAAAGCAGCAATAAATCCGTGGTCAGACAAAGGACAGGCTCATAAGGTCAGGAGGCCTAGATCGACACCTGCACAGGAGATCCTGGGATTGAAGAAACACCATGCCTGGTGCGACATCAGACAGTGCACTGCTAAGGGGGGCAAGTTATGAGGAATGACCACTGCATACAGGAAGAGAGTGGGGGTCACGCCCCTAAGAGCTCCCATTGGGTGCTCTCAGGTCACCTCCAACAGCCTCCTCAGTCAGCCAGCTCTTTGTGCCACCAACCATGCAGTGGCGGGCGCTGCAACCCTCAGAGAGGAGCCACAAGTCCGAGGTCCAGCCTGGGAAGTAACAAAGCTAAAACTTGCGCCCCAAGCTTTTATGCCTGTCCTAAAGTCAGGGAAGGAGAGGGAGAGTGAGACAGAGAGAGAGAGAGAGAGAGAGGAAAAGGGGCGGGTAAAGGCTCTGTGTAAATGAGAAAAGCCCACGTCTAGCCACAGGAGACACGAGACAGGAAACACATGCCCAGGACACCTACAAGAGTCACCTTTGAGGACAGAAAGAAGCTGGCTTTCCCGTGGCTGCTCTTCGGGCCTCAGTGATTCCATGGCTCAGCCGTGAGTCTGGCTGTTAGCTTGATGTCACGAAGTAGGTGATTTGGAAGCAGAACTGTAAAGCAATGCACCCTGTATTTGTTTCCTCTCACAGCCCATTCCTCTCAGGAAAAGCAAGGTGTGTCCTTTTGCCTTCCCTTCTAATGAAACTGCAGTGTGTTTGGGAGGGTTTCCAGCACCTCACCATTGCAGAGATGAAAATATAAAGTCTCTCAGAAGACTTCACAACTGAATTAGCTTGCAGCATACAGTCAAGATACATTTCTTTTCGACCTAGTTTATCTATTTTTAAAAAATCCAAAAACTGTCAAAGGAATTCCCTCCCTCTCATTTTTCTCTGTTCTTCTTTATAACTCAACAACTTGTGACATTTAGCATGTTCTAGACGTTGGGCTGGGTCCCTGTCAAGTACGATCTGATTCAATTAACCAACGCCAAGAGGTTGTTTGTATTCTTATTTCTATTTTATTTTATTCTGTTCTTGCTTCATTTTTAGTTTTGATAGACCTAGAGTCATTGTGGCTATTTATAGGAAACAATGTTAAGTTTTGACACAGACTTAGGGAATGACTGAGTTAGGGTGAGAAGCTTATCGGTTACCTTAAATAAACACTCCACACTTCTTCAGTGGTGAGAAAAGTCAAAGCCCTCTCCTCCAGTCCTTTGGATGCACATAATACATGCTTATAGCCAGCCAAATGTCACTCAGCTACATAAAGGACAAAGTCCTGCCACTAGGGTCAGTGTGGATGAACCTGAAGGACAGAGTGCTAGGTGACAGGAGCCAGGCACAGAGAGACAGGGTCTGAGTGACCTTGTGTCTCTGTGGAGCCTGAAGGAGTTGAACTTGTCAAACTCATAGAACACAAGAGGTCGTGATGACCAGGAGAAGGGAGGGGTGGGGAAAAGTCAGGGTGGCCAGCCAGAGCATAGGCAAGGTGACATGGGGGTGGCAGGGAAGGCGTCGTTCGTGTCTAGGCCTCGGCACAGATGACTGACCCAATACCCACTGCTCAGTGGGCCTCTCTTGATCTAATACAATGTGACCCTTGGTTCCTGGGTTCCTAGCACCAGTATGCATAGCTACCACTGCTGCGTGTTCTTCTGAGAGCTGTCGAGCTGGGTGGGGTCCTCCAAACCTATAAGAGGTCACCAGGGCTGAGCGACTTCCTGGGGTATGGGTCCTCTGCATCCTGCTCACTTGCACCCGCCTGGAGTGCGCCCTCAGGCCGTGCCAGGACAGCAGCCTGGGCCCCTCGCTGGTCAGCAGGGCTGAGAGCCCTTTCCAGACCTCACAGGCTACCTGTGTTCCCTGGCTCCCGGCATCTCTCTGTGTTCTGGCCCAGCAGGAACGGGCTGATAGATGCACGCTGAGTCCCCTTTTCTTTCTCCTTCTCTTTCCATCCCACTTCCCTCTGCTGCCTGCCCCGCCCCTCCCCCTCACTCCCATTCGCTACTCTTTGTCTGCACAAGGGATTGGGCCTGTTTGTCTTAGTGACCTATGGCTCAGCAGTCGCTCTCCTCCAGGTCACTCAGACAGCAGTGCAGCTCAGCTGGCAATTGTCCCCTGTCCTCACCACCCCTGAGATGGCCATGCCAATGTGCTGACTAAAGTCAAGGAATGAGGCTTGTGGGTCTGCTGCTCCTGCCCCGACCCTCCCTGAGCTCCAGTCGCCTGTGGTGGGCACAGTTGGCCACCCTGGACACCCCCAGCTTTCAGCCACGTTGTGTTCCCCAGAGCACAGCAGTCATCGATCCAAGCGGCCCCTCCAGGAACTCCTTCCCAGGCACCTGTACCTGTGCCCACTTGAATGAGCCACAGCCCACGGGTTGCAGCACCCCCAAGCCTGCACTGGGGCCAGCCATTGGTCTGCAGCTGCTGTATGAGAACTCCCTGCACACTCTTCGGGTCAGTCTAGGCGGCTTTTCTTCTGCGTCCTGACCCCGTCTCCATGGTAGCACAGGCCCTATCAGAATGCATTGCTTGGGTGCTCCTGTGAAGCTGTTTATGACCTATGTCTCAGGTAGTATGGGCTAAGAAGGTCCTGTGAACATAGTCTAGATACTCATGTTAGCTCTGAAGAGCTACCAGACCTTGTCAGTGCCAGACAATGGAAACCGAGAGCAGTGGGGAAGACCACCAACATCCTGGCGTCCTCGGCTTCACTGGGCCCCAGCTGAGCCGCATGTGGCCCACTTGTGATCTCATCCAGTATCGAGCAATAGAAGCCACTGCCTGCACAGGGATCCCTGGCACACAGACTCCAGCATGGTCCTCTGGCCTGTGTTTAAGGAAGTCCTGGCATGGGGGGGGGGGCGGGTCCACACAAGCCAGGAGAGGTAGGTCCCAGAGAAGTAGAACAGGAATCTTCAGGTTCCGGACTCTGGTTCTGAGTCATGACTTTGCTCTCTGGCTACCACAGGACCTTGGAGAGCTGGTGCCAGCTCCGTGAGTCCTAGGTTGTCTTTCAGAAAGAAGATGAGAGTCATTGTGATGCTAGAGCCCTGGTTGCAGATGGGTGAGTCTCAGTCTGGCTGAGAGGAAGGAGCAAGGGTCTGCTGGCTCCCTGAGACATGAAGCTGCATGTGTGTTCAGTTATGGTCACCCCGACCCACTGCCCTGTAGGAGCTCCTGTGCACACAGCCTGTCCCTGAGAGCAGGCCTATGAGCCCTAGGTCCCTGAAGACACACACATCACAGGTTCGGTCTCAGAAGAGCAAATCTCAGTCTACCCCCACTCCCCTTGTCTTAGAATTAGCCCCCAGTCTGTTCGTATGAGCTGGTTTGAGGTCAGAGGAAGCCATGTTCTATTTGTGTGGGTCTGGGGACATGCTTCCCATGTGGTGGAGCTAGAGGTAGTTCATCTCATACAAACCTATTAAATGACTTCCTGAAGGAATTAAGGAGATTGTGCCACTAAAACGTGACAGCATAGGATAGATGTCTCAGCATATGGCCAAGTCACTACAACTCTTCCTCTGCCCTCACTGCCGGTCTTCCTGTTACTACCAACAGTTCCCTAGTCTATTTCTTGCTGTATGACAAAGCACTTGAGGTGAGACGCTTATGAAGAGGTTCATTCAGCTCCCAGTTCTGGACATTCAAGTGTAGGCGGCAGAGTAAGCTGAGCTGTGGCGATGATGGAGGCCGGTGATGTCACAGTGGCGGGACTGCAGAGGGACACAGTGTGCACATGTAGAAAGAGGAAGCCAGATAAACTGGAGTCCACCCAACAATCTCTTTCCAGAGAACACCTCAGATTGATCTGACATTCTTTTTTTGAAAAGAAAATTAAAAATCAATCAATCAATAAAACAACAATTCAGAAAAACTTGAAAGGTATAATAAATATAGTGAAACAGAAAGATCCTGAACTTAAAGGTTAAATAATGAAGAAGGAGAAAGGAGAAAAGATAGGGAAAAGGAAGGGGCAGAATCATCCAAGTATAGATACAGGGTGGCTGAGGTGATTGTGCTCAGAATTTCCATCCAGGTTTTGGAAATAGCAGTTAATGTGTGGAATTTTCACTTAGACCAGCTCCCTATGCTGATACCTGTGATCTGAGCAACTACATCGAAGACAGCACTGTTTACCACAAAACCCATGGCCAAATACCTCTCATCGGGGTCTTCTGAATGGATATTATTTCTAATGCCATATCAATTATTATACTGTCTTTAAAATAAATTTATGAAACACAAAGAAAAAAATAAGATTTCTTAAAAGCAAGCACTAACATTCAATTATTTGTCCAATCTTGAATAACTATATCGGTTAATCTGAGCAAGACTTGATGTTAAAAACAGGTAATAGAACAACTCTTGTTAATTAGCTATTTCTGTTTTGCAAATCTACAACATATGCATTATATATTATCCTGTTTCTGTCAATTTTTTCTATTTGTTTTGGCTTCTGTTTTTACTCTTTAAAATTAAAGTGCATTTTACAAAATTTAAAAAACAAATAATTCAGAATTTCACCAAACACAATGATAGGATTTCAACCATGGTTGTCATACTGCATATTGTTGTCTTTAAAGGAGCTGTTGAGATTACCAGATGTAAGCTTGTGAAATTGGCAAAAAGAAAATTATTAAAAAATTAAAAAGGCGACAAGAGAAAAGTGAAGCATTAAGTGCTCTTTTCAATAGACCAGCAGAAATCAGCAGTACAATGACCTGAGCAATGTGTCATCTTCCGTGCACGGTCACACCGAGGGCCCTTCAGTGCACTGTGCTACCAACACACCAGCCTTCGGGAGACACCCTCAGCCCACATCCCAAACAGGGAGAAACGCAACCAGAGGCACAGGGCAAGCCCCGTGGGAGGGGATGCCTTTGACAGAGGGCCAGAGGGAGAGTCCTTCCCAGAAATGTGCCAATCAGCAAAGCTTGTGGCTAAAGAAATATATAGAAACTCAGAGAAGGCAATAGCTTTTCCAAGACAAAGTCCATGGAATCTAGGAGATTATCCCCAGGGGAATATGGGTGGTGGTTAGACCTAAGTAGAAGATGGTATGAAGTCCCCACTAAGTTGTAAGGAATTATAAAAATAACAAATGCCAATGCAATAGCAAAGGACTTGGACCATGAAGGAAGAGCTTCCTTTGTTCCTACTCGCTTCCTGAAAGAAGGGAGTGGCACATGTAAGCTCTGGAGCACGTGTTTGCCTGTGCCTATGTCCACGCAGATTATTCTATAGCCCCAAAACAAGGCTCTTTGTTCCAAATGTCACTTTTAAATTTCATGAATCAGGACTTTTATGTTTCAGGCCTTGTTCATGAACTTCAATACAAAAAATATTCAAAGTCTTCAATCTATCTTAAATTGAGATGATTGCATCTCTAAAAAACGTGGTCTGGGGAAATTAGTATCAACAACTAGTATTATATGGTTCAGTGTCTCCATTCCCTCAAAAAAAGGGGCAGATGTAACTCCAAGCTTATTGCAGGGGTTAGGGTTTTAAGAAAATTAGTTAATTCACTGCAAACTCATACCATATTGAATACTATCTTTCTTATGTGAGTTCAGCTCAGAAAGTGTCTCTTGTTAGACATCATGGTAGGGTAGTTTTCTAGCACATCCTGGACCCTCAGGGCTGTTTTCTGCACCCAGGGTGACTGTGACATGGACCTGTGGAATTCCTGAGTAGTCACGTGACACTTGGACATTCTCTTGAAAGGACTGCTCCTTTAGGATACTTCCGTGCTACACACTCAGCCACTCTGGCAACCGTTGATGGCTCCGGTCCAGGGACGGCTTCCACAGCCTGCACACGCCAACCTTAGTCGGGGTCCTCACAGCCTCTGCTTCATGGGCGAGAGAAGCAAGACTCAGAAAAGGTGCGGGGACAGGCTGGCTTTTGAGTTCCAGATCTGCAGCAGCCACCACTGTCTTGGTTACTTTTCTCTCGTTTCTGAGACAAAATACCCCATGCCCATAAGTAAGGATGGAGAGGTTTACTTAGCTCAGTTTGAGAAGGTTTCAGTCCACAATCAGCTGGCTCCAGGGCAGGGTGGCATGGCACAGAGGCAGCAGTCCGCGGTGGCAGAAGCCAGCAAAAGCAACAAGAGAAAAAACGGGGGGCACAGGCCTCTTTTCTGCCCTTGATTGTACGCAGGCTCCACCCTAGGTGGGCCCTGTACACTCAGGCCATCTTGGCGCCTTCTTGCACAGCCTGTGTATGTGAGGACCCTGACCCCCTGTTGAGCTGCTTGGTTAAGCCCATAGATTTCTTCAGTTGACACAATGCATCAATTAGAATCACCCCCAGCTGGTGCCAATTCAATAGCAGTTTCAAAACCAGCCTGTCAGAGAGCAGGAATGGTTCCGCCCATTTCCTTGTCTGTCCAGAGCGGGAGGCCAGGGCTGGGGCAGGAGGAGGCGTGGGTGTTTTGTGGCCCCGGGGTCTGCAGTTTTACTCCTCTCCTCTGCTGGCATCCCATCCCATGGCCTGGTCACCCCTACAGCCAACCTGTGCTGTGCCTGAGTCCCCCATGGCCTTGAGCCATTCACTGTCTTTGGGACTTCCCTGGTCCTAGTTGGAGAAATAGTGGGAAATCTGTAAATCTCTCCCCAAGGAAATGGAAAGAGTGTCCCGGGTTTGCCAGTCTTTTCCATAGGTGACCTAAGAGCAAGCGGAGATGAAGGCAAGGTTCTGGCCCGGTCCACGCACCCCACACTCTATCTCGCAGCGGAGGCCCTGCAGGTCAGGCCTGCCTGACCCGGCCTTGGCAGAACAGGCCTCAGCACCCCGCCCCCTCACTGGCCTGGCCCAGTCAGTGCTGGGCCTGGGCTGGAAACTCAGCGCCCTGTGACTGCTTTCTCCTCCCGGCTGCGTCGCCCAACTCGCCCCCACCAGAGCACTCTGCCCAGATGAAAGCCACGCCCACGGCTGCGGCCCTAGCTTTACGCCCTGTCACCCTGGCCTCCGTCCTCCATCCCAAGCGCTCCCCCCTCCCCCGCCCACACACTACGCCTTTCCAACTCATTTCCTAACATTCTGGGCTCCCGAGTTAACCTTCCTTAATTATAGTTTTCAGATTAGTGAAGCTTGAGAGAACCCACCTCCTCTGCACGTTTCTAAGGCATTCTCTCTGCACTGCAGACCCCGAAATGAGCAGGCATGACACACGTTAACCCTGAGAACCCCAGAGCCCCGCGGTGACGGTGCTACATGAACCGCTTGCATAGCGCCCGAGCTTCTCATAGCCCTCACACCCGCAAACTGGGGATAGGGCGGGTCTCATAGGGCTGCTGTGAGCACCACCTACTGCGGTCCTCTCAGAGGACTGGCACATCCTAGGGGCCCAGGAAGCATCACTGCCATCTGCCGCCTCACCTTCACCACTGGCATCACCGTGGTCACCGGCTTTCCCATCTGTCAGAAGCTCCTGGCTCCTCAGCACAGCCAAGGGCTCAGAGCACCGGCGGCAGAGCCAAGGCTGCGCTGCGGCGGCCCGGGCACCACACAGCAGCAGATCTTGGATGATAGATGACACAGGAACCCGCCCAATGCCGGCCATTACCTCTCAGTACAAAACTGTTGGTGTCAATGGAAGCTCTCGTGTCCTCTTTCTCCTTTACAACAAGATGTTCCTGCATGTGGAGTTGTTTGGCTTCCAAACGCAAACCTCAGTATCCAAGTTTCCTGTCCACGTTGGCCCTTAGCAATAAGATAAGGGGGCCTGAGTTGCCGTTTGGGCTCCACCTCTAAAGGAGTCGCCGTGGCTGAGCTGGACGCTTCAGATGGGCGCTCTAGAGAGCAAGCAGCTGCAGCTGCTGGACAGTGAAGGTGAGCAGCCACTGCCCCCGTGCCGCAGCGCTCACTGTGTGGCCTGCGCGGAGTGGGCTCACGCAAGCAAGCTGGGTATTCTGTGACACCGCGTGCACGGAGCTAAGGAGCCGCCTGGCCGCGCTTGGAAACAGGATCTTCTTTCTTACATCCACTGGCCCTTGGTATGGTGCAGTCCTCCCCTGGAGGTCCCCACGGGGCTGGACAGAGGCCTGGGCAGGGAGCAGCACCACTCTGGATGGATGGCCAGTGGGTCACCTCCTGTCGGGTGCTCAGAGTCACTCACACGGACCAGGGGACTCGGAGGAGGCTGCAGTTGCTTCTCCTGCATAACCAACAGCCCCGAATTCAAACAACAGGCACCTATTATCTCTCACGGTTGTCTGGGTGCAAGCTTTAGGAACCATTCCATGGGCAGGGACCCCATGAGACAGTGGGCAGAGGGTGCATGGCACAGAGGTCACCTGACAGCCCTTCCCTCTCCCTGGCTGGGGCTGCACGGGGAGACTCCCATAGCTGGTGCTTCTCCGGCCTCTCCATCTGTCGCTGTTGATCGCTCCACGCAGTCTCCAGTGTGGTGTGGTCCAGGCAGCTGAACCGTAGCATAGCAACTCTGTGCTTCTGAGGGAGAGCTGCTCAGAGGCGGGCAGAGGTGAGAGGAATCCGAGTCACCTGTAGCGAGCTCCACAGCCCAGCAGTGTCACCGGGAGTGCACGCTACTCATCAAGACTCTCAGGAAAGCCCACTCAGGGCCAAAGGCGGAGGGCATGCAGCTAAATGTGGTGGTCAGGACTACTGCGGTGGCCCATGAGGGAAGCTGCAGTGCGGACAGAGTGTGCCACCTTGCACGGGGAGTCTATGCTTCCCTAGCCTGCTCTGTGCAGGATGCGGAGGTGCGGAGGCCATTTCAGCTGCAGAGATCACAGAGAAGCAGGACTGAGCTGCTGTGCCAGCAGCCGGGCAGCTGGGTCCAGGCTCCAGCTCCGTACTCTGCCCCTTAGTGCTGCGCCACCAAGCACGTCTCTTTTGCACATGTGTGCCTTACAAGGAGAACACGTCTTCAGGCACTGCTGAGCACTCGCTGGCACCCAGGCTCCCTGCTCGGCAAGCCTGAGGGCTCCCTCCGCACCCCTAATCTCAGGGATGCATGCTGTAGGGTGAGTTCTCAATCCCCAGAAATTAGGCAAAAGCATGCGCCGAGGTGGAGGGAGGGACAGAGCATAAGATCAGGCCGTGAGACTGGACAGGTCATTGGTGTGGACAGCCCAGTTAAAGAGATCCTTGGGCCCACCTCCAGGCTTGGGGTAGTGCCAGGGATGTGTCCTTGAATGCTTCTCGAGACCCCCAAAGTCCCCGTCCATAGACGTTGCCTTCAGTAGCGGTGCCCTCTCCCATCAAGGCAGCGACATGGTGTCACTATCCTCATGGCACTGCTGTTAAAGCGGACAAGGAAATTTCCGTGCCTCCTCCTCTCTGAATATAGCAACGAGTTCTTGGATGCAAACCAAATGCACCGAACATAAGGAAAACTTGGAAATCTCTGTGTGTTTACGTATGCATGCATTATAAATGCATCTTTATTTTACAAATGCTTCGTTTCCCTTTACTTAAAAATAGGTGCATTGTTTAAAAATCAAATAAAAGGGTATAGGCTATAATCATGAAAATTACAGAGCTCAATGAAAAAAAAGCTAAGTTCGATATTTGCATCGATTATTTTTGCTAAGATATATTAATTGTATCTATGAACAGGGGGCAGTGAGATACCTCAACACACGCTCGTCAAACCCCGTCTCCCTCTATTCGCCTCCTACATCCCCTCCTCAAGGCCTGGAAATCGCCTTTCTCCAGTCAGGTTGACTTTGTTTAAATTCCACACAGAAGCAAGAAGATGTGGACTTGTTTCTCTGCACCTGGTTTATTCCGCTTAACACGATTTTTTCCATTTCCATTGATTCTGCTGCAAACAACCGGATTTCTTTCTTCTCTGCGGCAGAGTAACATTCCACGGGGTATATACACCACATTCTCTTTATTCCTTGTCTTGGTTACTTTTCTCTCATCGCTGAGAAAAAATATCTGATGCCCAGGACTAAGGAAGGAAAGCTTTATTTAGCTCACGGTGTGTGGAGCTTTCAGTCCACACTCAGCTGGCTCCTAGGCAGGGTGGCACAGGGCAGAGGGCAGCAGTTCATGCGGGAGAAAACAGCAAAAGCAGCAAGCGCAGAAGGGGAGGAGCCACGGGGAGCGGGCCCCTTGCCCTTCCTTATGCTGCATGCAGGCTGCCTGGGTGGGGCGAGGTAGCACTCACGCCCGTAACCCCAGCATTGCACCACGAGTCGATGATAAACTCTAGAAGCCACTCCACGACGGCATGAAGCTTGGGCGGGGTGGCGGGGCATCTAGACACACAGCATAGCACCCCGATCTTGACAGGACCATGGGCTGATTCCATATCTCAGCTGTTGTAGCTATCATCACAATGAGCCTGTGCATACAATTATCTCTACGGAATACTGTTTATATCTCCGTGGACTATACACATGCAAGTAGGATTAGTAAATCATAAAGTCGTGTTTTGTGTTTTGGATAGCATCAACATACAGAGTTCCCTCCATGGCAGCTGTGCTAATTGGTATACCCACTAACAGTACTTGAGAATTCCTTCTACTTCACGTTCTGACCAGCAGTTATTATCTTTATAATAATCATCTAAATCAGCCAAGATTATATTCCTTTGTAGTTTTGATTGGCACTTTCTTAGAAGATAATGATGTTCAGTAGTTTTTATGCATTTGTTGGCCGTTTCTGTCTCTTGTTCTGCAGAATATCGCTTCAGATCAGTTGTCAATTTTTAGCCAGATTGTTTGGGTTTTGTTGTTGTGGCTAAGTTTTTGAATTTGCTTATACATTCTGCATATTAATCCTTTGTTGGATAAGTGGTTTACCAATGTTTTGCCCCTTCTATAGGTTGTCTTTTCATCATGCTGATTTTTCATTTGCTAGGAGGAAGGCTTTTAGTTCCATTTAACCCTGGGATACTGCTTTTGCATTTGTTTCACGTGCTTCTGGGGTCCTATTTAATATAATGCTTGTGCCGGTGTCTTAACACGGACTCCCATATGTTTCTTCTGGCAGTTTCACAGCTTCCCATGTTACAGTAAGATCTTTGATTCACTTTCAGTGAATTTTTGTACAGGTTGAGAGACGGAGGCCCAGTTCTGGCTTTCTGGATCCGAACCCAGCTTTCCAGAGGGCTCACCCTTCATGGGGTTTCGGGCACTGTTGTGGAGATCCAGATGGCTGTAGGTGCGCGGGTTTGCTTCTGGAACCTCCGCCCCAATCCACTGCTGTATGTGTCTACTCTTAGGCAGGACCTCACTGTGTTGGTGGCCACAACTCTGTTGTGTGTCCTGCCGTCTGTATGGTGGTGGCCTCGGCTTTATTCTTTCTCTGGGAAGGAGTATTCTTGGTCTTTAATGCTCCATGTAAATTACAAGACATTTTCTAGTTCCATTTAGACAGAACGTCATTGGTATTTTAAGGGATATTGCTTTGAATCTGTAAGTTACTTAGGACAAGAAAGACATTTTAGCAATATTTATTCACCCAATGTATCAACATGGGAGCTTTTTCATATGTGTGTGTGTCTGTGTGTGTGTGTGTGTATGTGTGTGTGTGTGTGTGAGATCTTCTTCAGTTTCTTTTGTCAGTGCTCTGTGGCTTTTGTTGTAGCAGTCTTCCATTTCCTGGACTGCATATATTCCTAAATATCTAATTATTTCTTCTGTGTATTGTGAAAGTTCCTTATTTGTGCATAAGACATGTTGCTAACTTCTGTATGTTAATTCTCTGTGCTGCGGCTATACTGAGTTTCTCAGGTCTCATGTCTCTTTGGTAGAAGCCTTAGATTTTTCTATATGGAGAACCGCGTCATTCCCAGGTAGGGTTGAGCTTACATGCTTCCTTCTGCCTTCCTGTACTTCCTTTGCTTCTCTTACCAGAGTAGAACTTCTAGTTCTACACTAAGTAAGAGCTCTGTGAGTAAGCATCCTGGTCTTACTCCAGATCCTATAGGAAAAGGTCACAGGTTTTCCCAGTGCACTATGTCAGGGAGGTTTTCATAAACGCCCTTAATTATTTTGAGGCAACCTCCTGCTATATTTTGCTTTTCCAGGATTTTTTTTTTATCTTGAAAAGATTTTGACTTTTATGAAATGATTTTTCTGCATCTATTGCAAAGATCCTGCTACTGGTATAGCAGGTTATAGGTACCCATTTATATCAGTTGAACCCTAGGGATAAATCCAAGATTACTGTAAATGATCTTTTTGGTGTTCTGTCGGGTTAAATAGGCTATTTTATTGATAAATTTTGGGGTGCATCCATTAGAAATATTTTTCTGTAGTTTTAATTTTCAATTTTTTTTTCTCATTTTAGAGGCCTTGTTTTATGTTTTTATTTTTCTTCAGTTTTAGTACAGACCACATTTATTCTCTGGAATGGTCTGAGAAGAATTAATGATAGCTGTTATTTAAAATTTTGGTAAAATTGAGTAGAAAAATCCATGATGTGTGTGTGTGTGTGTGTGTGTGTGTGTGTGTGTGTGTGTGTATGGCTTTAGGAGAGATTCAGTTTCCCTACTGGTTATTGGTCTACTCATATCTTTATGTCTTTGAGGTAGCTTTGGTAGGTCAGTTTGTCCAGAAATGTATCCATCTCTTTACGGTTTTCCAATTGGCCGTGACACACCAGCTCACAGGATGCCCCTGCCCTTCTCCACTGTTGTCTGTGGCGTCCACCTTTCCGTCTCCGACCACAGCTTTTCTCTCCTTTTCATTGTGAGGCCAAGGCAAAGCCTTGTCACTGTTTATCTTTTCAAAACACCAGCTCCATTTCTTTGATAGTTTCTATTCTGAGTCTCCATTTCACCTATTTCTGCTCTGATTGTTGTTATTTCCTGTATTCTACTAACTTTATGTTGGGGATGCTTTTATTTTCCTGTGTCCTTGAGATTCATTTCCTGGTGGTTTATGTGAACTCATCATAAACATAGCTGTTGAGTGCTGTAAAGTTACTGGGTAGTACTGCTTCTATGGCATTCCTTGCTCGGCATATTGCCTTTCCATTTTAATTGGCCATGACAAATTCTTAAATTTCCCTTTTAAAATCTTCAATGACCATAGCCAGGCATGGTGGCTCACGCCTGTAATCCCAGCACGTGGGAAGCTGAGGCAGAAGGATTGGCGCGAGTTTGAGACCAGCCTGGGCTACAAAAGTGAGCTCAAGGCCAGCCTGAACTGCATAGCAAGACCCTGTCTCAAAAAGACAAAATAAATAAATAAATAAATAAATAAATAAATAAATAAATAAATAAATAAAATCTTCAATGACCAATAATTTGCCCAAAAGATATTCTTTGGTCTTCATATACAGTTTAATTTCTGAAGTTTCTTTTGTAGTTTATTCCTAGTTGTAATCCATAGTATTCAGAAAAGATCCTGGATAGATTTGAACTTTTTAATTGGTGACGATTTCCTTTGTGACCTAACATGATCTTTTACAGACAAAGCTCTATGGGACAAGGAAACGCTATGTGTCCTGCAGCTGTAGGTAGAATACCCAACAAACATCTCTCAGGGTCCTTTTGTCTGGTAGTACAGTTGAACTCTGATGTTTCTCTGCTGATTTTGGTCTGAATTATTTTTAGTGAATCCCAGAATGTGATTGGATTAATATCTGCCTGCTGCTTCAGCTGGAATAGCCATTTTTTTTAAATAAAATTGAACATCCTGGCATTAGATGCATTTATCTGTGCTGCTCTTACATGAATGGATCTCTGTGAATGGCTTGTTATTTTCTGTAGTATTTGTCCTAAAGTCTATAGTAGCAGATAAAAATAGAGCTAGCTGCTCTCCTCATTTTATTTCCATTTTCATAAAATAATTTTTCCCACCCTTCAACTTCTATTCTATGTGTGTTTACGTCTAAAGTGAGTTACTTGCAAGAGTCATATTCTTGAGTCTTGTCTTTTGTGCACTCCCTCAATCTGTAGTTTTAGTTGGAGAATTTAGTCTATTTACATTCAGTACTGTTTATGAATAGGAAAAGACTCGCTCTTGCAATTCTGATGCTTTCTTCTCTTTTGAACGGTCTTTGTTGTTTTCCTCCTGTCCCGCTCTTCTTTGTGGCTCAGTGGTTTATCATATCAACAAGACTTAAAAAAAAAAAAAAAAAAAAAAAAAAAAAAAAAAAAAAAAAAAAAAAAAAAAACTTCTATCATTGCTTCCTCTTTATGCATCTGCTTTCCTGGAGGATTTCTAGTCGCACCTTGCGTGATGGTAGCTGTCTGCCTTTCCCTTCCGGATGCCAGGCTTCCTTCCCTGTGCCTACCCTGTGGAAGCGAACTCCCAGCTTGGGAGTTAGGTCCCAACTCCCAAGTGTTAGGTCCTCCTCGCAGCTGTAGGACAGCTTTTGCTGGACACGGTCTCAGCCAGTACCTGCTTCACTGGGTGCCTCCCCGTGCCATTCCATTCTCAGCTGGCTGCGAGGCTGCTGCAGAGAAATTCGGTGCTAGCAAGGTGGGGGTCATGAGTGCGACCTGGTGGCTTTCTCTCCCGACTGTAGCGTTCTCTCTCTGTCTTGTACTTTTGACAGTTTGTCTATAACATGACACCAAGAAGATCTTTTCTGTCATCTGTTCAGGCACTTACAAGCCTCCTGTATCTGGCTACCCATGCTTTCCAACTTTAAGGGAGTTTTCAGCTATTTCATGCACTCATTTTTATGCCAGTCCCCATTTCCTTACCTTCAGGTACCCACAAACTGCAGATATTCGAGCAACAGCTCTCTCCTGAAGACGGGGCCTGGGGCTTGGGGTCGGTGAGCTCTCCTGGCTTTGAGTTCCGTGGACACTGGGACAAGCTCGCTCCACGTTTTCCAGCCCAAATCAGCAGGTTGTGGAGCCCTTGTGGGTGGGGAAGGGACAGTGTTTGGTCAGGCTGGAGGGACCTTGTACCTCCAAGAGCCACGCAAAGGCTAAGGAATTCCAGGGGCCCAGGCAGCTCCAGCACACACCAGGGGCAGGGCGTCCACTGAGTGGCCACACGTGTCAGAAGTGGAAGCGTCGGAAGTGCAGAACCGGCGGGCATCTCCTCTGCAGCTTCAGCGTGCCCTTGGCTCCAGCAGGAGCTCTGGTGGGACACATGGCTGCGGGGTGTGGGAGGAACGGAGTCCGCACCCGGGCCCAGCAGCAGTGGAGCACTGGGGCCGATTGGGAGGGGACTTTGGCTGACCACGCAGTTACAGCCGGGTGGGCGGCAGCGCTGCTGAGACCGCAGTTCAGAGCTGCTCGATCTGTGCCGGTGGCCGGGACCACAGGGCTCAGAAGCGGCACGGCGGTGTGTGGAGCAATTCTGAAGGCAGCTCGGGCCAGCTGCGGAGCTGGGGATGCGGACAGAGGCGTGGAGGCTTCCGGTATCAGCGTGGTTATTTTCTCACGGGCACGGCTCTGCGAAGTCGCCGGCTGTCCTCTGGAGGGGCCCAGAATACTTGAGCTGTCAGTGGACGTTCGGCAAGAACAAGAGCCCAGGGCGGGTCTCTAGGCCAGCTCTAGTCACACCACTGTTCTTCTAACAGGAAGCGCTGAGTGACATCAGCAGGAAGCCTCGTGGGTTGTCGGGAGAGGTCTGCGCAACTTTTTTATTGTTATTATTTCAATTTGTAGACATTTTATTGTAATGAAGGAAATCATCGGGCCGGGCTGGGACTGAATCTGGTATTTTGAGGAGTATTTCCCCCTCCTAATCTCTGCTTGAAGAGTAAGTAAGAGAGTCTCTTTCCATTGCTATGAACGAAAGGCACAAAAGGATTCAGAAAGTAATAACAAAGATAAATAACTTCGCAATAAAATTTCAGCTCCAGTAATTTTCCATTTATATTTTCTCACTGAATCATGCAGTCCCAAGCATTGTTACTTTCACCGTCTGAGTTGCATCATACAAAGTCGTTTCCTATCTAATGTTTCCAGAGGGCTGCGCATCCACACCGCCCGCACCGCGTGCTGCAGCGCACTGAGGCGCTGACAGAGCTCACCCCCAGGGTGGGGCTCCCTGCGCGGCTCCATCGTCTCTCGAAGGCCGTCGATCTCCACGCCTTGGACACGGTGACTCGTCGGCCACCTCCCCAGCCAGGGGAGCCTCAGATCTACTGCGCCCTCTCCACTGCAAGGCTAAGGCTGCGTGTGGCTCTTCCTGGGTGAGACCGCGGATGAGGCATTCAGCCGGCCCACATCGACCTCAGGGAGACAGGCAGCAGCAGGTGCAGGAAGAAAGCCCAAGGAATGTTCTAGAGAGAAAGGGGGTCAGAAGAGGTTGACAGGAAGGAGCTGCAGCAATGCCCTGAGATCCTTGGGCTCCAGATGGGGAAAGAAAACCTCTTCTCACTTCTTCTTCTTCCTCTTCCTCTTCTTCTTCCTCTTCCTCCTCCTCTTCTTCTTCTTCTTCCTCCTCCTCCTCCTTCTTCCTCTTCTTCTTCTTCCTCTTCTTCTTCCTCTTCCTCTTCTTCTTCCTCTTCTTCTTCTTC